>JAVKPL010011063.1:0-11623 GCA_032173675.1 Gastrolobium villosum | reverse complement strand
GAAAAAAATTAACACAGCTGTTTGAACTTCCAAGTTTGGTTCAGGCATTTGGAAGTAGGGGCGTCAGAAAAATCAAACCAAACAAGACAAACCAGTTAAACAGCAGTTTAGTACAGACAATAGTGGAGTTGCTGACTTGTTATTTTCATTTTCAATTATTCAATTATTGCACTTATTTTTGTTGTTATTTTAATTTAAATTTAGCATTGACAAGGTACTAGATATACTTAAATCATCAATAAGCCCAGAACAGACCATGGGCACCTCGCATCCCTATTTACAAGTAAACACAAAACCAGAAAGTCCAATACTCCTAGATAGATAAGGTTAAACTTACGAATAGATGTTATAAAACTGTCACAAGTTATTTAACTAATGAATTTATGCATTCATGCTCAGTAACCCCATAGTATTAAGAAGATTACAACGAATATGAAACGCAACGATCTATGTGCGAGCAATTCCAACACACTACATGATCTAACAACTGAATTCAATACAACTAAGCCTAGAGAGTTAAGAGGAAGAATTCCAAACATTGATGAACAGGCTCTAATGTTGTTATAAACTGAATAATTATAATCAAAACAAAATGTACTTCTTCGGCAAAACCCAGTGCACAAGGCTCCCCAACTTGATGGTACACAGACTTACCCTTACATTTTTGCTTAGAAGCTGTTTCCCAAACTCGAACAGGTGATTTCCGATCACAAGGAGCAACTTTACCACTGCTCCAAGGCTCGTCCTCAAAACAAAATGTACTTCTTGTTTCCTCAAAAATTTAAAAACAAATTTGTTTTCCAAAATTCACCAATATAAAAGAAATGCAGCAAAATATGGACTCAAATCTGGAATGTTCACTTCATGATTCTCAAACAAAAGTTACAATTAAGCATGTCACTTAAGGAGACTTCCCTGATCCTAAAATAATACTTTAATAGAATTACGTGCACAAGTCATGAGAGATGTATAAAACCAATATCTCATTATGCTTCTAAAAGATGATTTTCACACACAGCAAATATTGTCTATGTTTCTTGAAACAACAAAAGCCATTGAAGTTGGTTGAGAGTTATAGGCCAACCAATGTCCAGTGTACCAACCATCATTGTCTCACAGAAAGGCATGCACATCATAATAGGGTTTGTAGTTTGTACTTCCGCTAAGGGATAAATGTTCAATTAATTACCAACAATTTCCCTCTCAATACAACACAAAATGACTCATCATCATTATTACCTGCGCTCTCCTTGTAGCAATGTAGACTTTCCTGTTGGAGAAAACATGAGAAGAACAATATCTATATCACATAGTATTGATAATTCCTTTGCTTTCTTTAAAATTCCACTTTTCCGCTTCGAATAAGTCACATGTCGGTTGCTTGTGCTCTCTAATTTCTTTATCTTCAGTTTAACTCTTCCCATCCTGAAAATGTAGGATCAAGAGTAAACACAATTAAAGGGTCACATATATGCCCCCATTATTGTCTACAGACAATGAAGAGAAACATGATAAGTTCAACAAAATTTTGATGAATACAATTTTTGTTTGAACATATCAACTCACTTAAATTATCCTAGAAGCAATGGATAACCACATGAGAAAATACAAGACTCTTTTCCATGCCCTAAAAAAAGCAGTGTGTTTAATTTTAAAACCGCTAGTGGAATCTAGGACATTGCAAGTTTATCACTAATATCCATAAATTGAGTTTCTATATAGCTACAAATAACCAAGAACAAGGCCAAATATCAAATAGAAAATTGAAACTTGAAAACCAATGCACAATACTATATTCCAATATTTAAAATAAAATAAAATAAGGGAAATCCAAAATTCAAGAAACCGACCCAGCTGCAGAAAGCGAACCTTGTTATATGCTGAAGACGGTGTATAAAAGAAGAATTAAGGTGAGTGAATGGAAATATTGAAAACAGAGGAGGGTGTGAGGTAACTGAAGAATTGAGCGAAGAAATGAAGCTATATTTCTTTGAGGAAAGACATGCAGAGTAGAGAGAGAGAAAGAGATGGATATGAAATCTAAGAGCTAAGAAATTGTTGCAGGACGATGGGTGTAGCTGTGATTTCGGTGGATAGAGTTGGGGGAACCAGCCAAGCTCAAAATTTGAAAATGAACGGTGAGATTTCTCAGACCCTATTTGTTGGCAGCGTTTACAACAAACCACCTTCTCTACCAACGAACCCAAACTCTCTCTCTCTCTCTCTCTGTTCCACTCAGCTTCTGTTTGCCACGTTTTGTTCTGTTTCCACATCCAAAACAGGACACCTTTTTATATTCGAAAACAAATTTTTTATTTTTTTTTGGTATGCTCGAAAACATAATTTAATATCACTTTTGTTTCCTTCTTTATTTCTTTTTTTCTCAATTTGAGACTCGAGTCCTAAGTCAAAAAGAACGGTAGAAGGATAAAAAAATATTTTTTTATGTACACGTAATAAAAAATAATATTTATCATATTGTATTAGATAAGTATAATTTTTATGGGAAAAATGTTTATTATTTTAAATGACATAATTTATATAATTTCACTCTCATAAAAAGGTCTGACCTACACTTTTATTTTTTTGTCAACTCTCTATTCTCCTTTATCTATCTTTTTTTCTCTCTCAAAATGATACAATTTTACATCCTTTAAAATGACACACACTTTGCCCATTTTCTATACGTGATTTACCTTTCTTTTCTTTTTTATTTTTTTTCATGGATTCGATATATTTTTATGTATGTGTAATAGATAATATTATCTTATATAATATGATAAACTTTCCTCCCAAAATAAATAAGATTATTGTTTCTAGTTTTTTTTTCTTTCTAGTTTTCCTCCAATTATTCTGTCGCATGATTGATAAATAATCTATCAGAAATATAATTCAACATAAAATTCCCTATTAAAAACAACTATAATTTCGTATGGGTTTTATAAAATCTTGTCATATATATAGATGATAAACCTTCAACATAAAATTCCCTATTATAAAACAACTATAATTTAAAATTTTATTTTTTTAATTTAAATCACACATCAAATCTTGTTTATGAGTTTAAAAATGTGTGTTATAAAAATTGTTTCATATTAGATAATCACGTATTTAGGTAATTTTATTTTTGAAAAACATTCATAAGTTTTAATTTCAGACTTAATAACCCAAAAGTTATTTAAATCACAAATTCAAATTTTATTTATTTTTTTGTATTAAATCACAAATCCAGCGGCCCCGCTATAATACCATATTATATGTGTAAAAAAAATTTGTGAAATCATATTTAATTAAATTATGGCTTTCAGATTTGATGATTAAATTAATATTTCTTTTAAAAAAAAGTGACACATGTCCCTCCCATTATTTCATTTCAAGTTACCATATGGTATGACCGAAACGAGAGTGGATAAGGCAAATGAATCCTCCATCTGCTTCTGCTTCTGCTGCTGCTTCGAGTAGCAGAGAAGAAAGGCGAAGAAGAAGTTCGAGTTCAGGGCTGAAGGACCGATCCAAAACCACTTCATCGAAGTTGTCTTCTTCTTTATCCAAACGAAGCACTTCACCTTCTGCCACTCTTCTCGATGATGAGTATGACACCACCTCTCTCTTTCCCGATTCCCCTAACCCTAACCCTCGAAGCTTCCCCCACAGTGTCAAACAGCAATGTTGGGAAAAGTCCGACAAGATCAAAGGACGAGACCCCGATCGTTGGCGCAGGGACCCCCTCGGTAACACTGTTTTCCGCAAGCTCGTAGGTTGCCCTGGTTGTCTCTGTCATGACTACGATCATATTCTCCCTTACTCTAAGGTTTTTTCCTTTTCTTTTCTTTATTCTTTTAGTTCTCTTAGTCTTAGGTTATGTTGATCGGTTGCACTTTCCTTTCCCTTGTTTTTATATTCTTTGAATTGGTGTGTATCATTTTACTGAAAACCACTCAAAATGAAACTGAAACTTATATGCACAAATAATGTAGACAAGCCAAAGGAGAAACATGAAAATAATTAATATGAAACTGAAATTCAACTTGTGTACGATCTCCAAGAAAGAGCCATTAAAAACACTGTTAGTTTGGACTCACCTTCCAAAGCTAAGTTTTCATCAAGTCCACTTCTTCTTCTTTCCCCTTTTTGTGTTCCTTTTGTCTGGCCGTGATTTACTCATGGGGGATAGAGGAAGCATTAAGCGTTCTTCAAAGAGACAAGTTCGAACTATGACCAAACTATGTTAGGAGATGAACATATCTTGCACTTTCATCTGCATGATTCATATAGTACATATTCCTACATTAGTGGAGAAACAAAATCAATGGAAATATGCTGCATTTTGAGTATTTATTTCTATAAATCGCAGTAGGTTTTAACTTGTAAGACACCTGCGACAATGTTTCAATGGGGGAGAAATGAAGAGAACTTAGGGGATGGGAAGTTTTAGTTAAACCATCTTCTTACTTGGAAGTTTATTACAAAGGAGAAGACAATAATGAGTGATTTTTATGTGATCCTCCAAACCGCCGTCCTTGTCATTTTTATGAACATTTTAAAGCTCCATCAGTTTTGGAGGATTATAAATATCCAAACAAAAGAAAGGAAAAGCTTTTCCTGAACAACCCCTCCCCCCAAAATAAAAAAATTCTTCCATTCCCATGTCTTCCTTTTTCCTTTGATTTCTTCCCTTCTTAACATCCAAACATATGCATGTCAGCAAGAGACCATCATGACATCATTGAGCTACCTACTCATTTTGGTTTTGATTTTCTCTTTTTCTTATTCTTCATTTGAACTGGGTCGGCCCTTTTTTTATTCTTCATTTGGGTGTTTTGTGAACTACAGGGGGGTAAAAGCACGCTGGAAAACTGTCAAGTGTTACAGGTAAGGTTTCTCACTTTCTCTCCATTTCCCTGTTTTTATTTCGAGAAAGAACCTGGCTGGGAGCGGTAAGGGGCTCTTGTAGAATAAGCTTTACAAGATGGCTTTTTTAAAAATCCTGGAAACACTAATCTTTAAATTCAAACATATTTCAACAGAGCCTTATCATGTTATGCTACAATGATGCCAGTAAACTTGATATGAGCAGTTTTTTTACTCTAGTAAGTAGATAATCATCCCCATGCTAATGGAATCATTCTTAAGCATCTTTTCTTATTCTTTGTGTTATGGATTATCTATTTACAATTCTAAAATGGAGTTTTCTTTTAGAGGGAGGTTATATTTACAAACTATTTAGTTTGTAAATATAACTGTCATCTTTCTTTTATAAAAGAACCACTTTTTAGGGATGTGTTAAGGGATTTCATCAACATATTTCTGGACGTTGAACTAATCAGAGACTTGGATGTATATCTTTACCAGAGCCATATATAAGTATGGAGAAACAGGCTTCTCGAAATGGCTTTCAAATTGTGGTTATGGTGAAGTTGGATTAGTAGTTATGACATATATTTAGCTCGTTACCAAAAAAGTGGTACCTTTGCTCAATTGGATAAAAGCATTTAGATAACTCAAATCATGTTACATTTCTTTCTGTCTCTTCCATTACTTTATTTTTGTGTAGCTTTCAAACTTTATATGGATGAGTCCCACAACGGTTGTCATTAATATTATTAGGTGTTGACATAATTTCCCTCTTCCAGTTGACTTGTTCATGTCAGCTTTCTTGTAGTTTAGGTTTACTATTAAAATTCACTCCTAGTTCCAGTATGGTTTGGATGCAAGTGGTAAAATTATGTTACAAGCTCTTGTTTATTTTCCGAGCAAAAGTAATGAGTGATTGAATCTGTTCCCCTATTTGATTTGCTTTGCAGTAATTTGATAAACGTTTCTTTCCATTTCTTTTCAGGCAACAGTCAATCGATCAAAGGGTAATCGAACAGAGATCTCTAAAGCTGATCTTATTCAGAAAAGTTCTTATTGCAGGGTTTCAGGTATGACTATGATGATCATATTAGCTATAGTAGTAATTGGAAATTTATTGATGGAGTACCGGATGCATTACAGGTCGTGATATGGATCTTCTGGAACTGTCAGCCTATGGCAATGTCCGGCGTGGACCAGATTCTGGGGGATGTAGAATCCAGTGAACATTTTTATTCATATTATATGGTTGATTCTGGATTAGATGATGGCCTTGTAGCTATCCGTTCTCACAAATCTTTTTTGGGGCTTCATTTGTGAACAGACATGTTGAAACTACAAACAAAAGGATGGCATTGTCATCTACGTTAACTTATTCAAGTGTTGCTATGCTTATCCTCCTCTTCCCCCTAAACTCCTTAGGTTTTGTCTCGAGCAGCCCTGATTTGGAAGGGCACAATTGTCATAATCCAAAGGGCAATTTTATGGTTCCTTTTTTGATTTTTCGTTATTTAAATTATGGGTTTAATGTATTTCATATTGTAGGAGATAATTTTATTTCTTACATATATATATATATATAAAAATGTGTGGGACCCATTTGGGATCATATGAGAAGAAGAAAGAGAAAAAAAAAAAATATGGGTTCCATATATTTTTATATGTATGTCGAAAATAAAATTTATCTTTATAATATGAAAAATATTAATCCCTTAAATTATAGTATAAGGATCCTAGTTTGGAATTTTGATGTGTCCGAGTATGCGCTAGGTTACATCTTACAATGTGCCTAACAATATTTTTTTTCTTTGGAGGACTTCCGTTCTTTTGGAGGACTTTGCCTAACATTATATTTCCCTTGATCTGTCCCTTTTCGTTTAACAGTGCTTAGTGCTCCGGTGTATAGTTGTACTCGAAACTTTTTCGATTTTGCATCAATGTGAATCTATGGTATTTTTCTGATTTGAACAAAATAGTCTTAGTCACATGATTTAATGAAGGAAAAGAGGTTACCTCTTGATCTTCTTTGTGCCTTTCTTTCTAAAAGCAATGCTTTAACATGCACACTTTCTTCAATATGCCTTTCCATCAAACAGTTGTTCTCTTGCCTCTTTCTTTTCTTTTATTTATGATATTAACTAAAAAAGTGAGCTTTTGACACTCTCTGTGCTGCAATTAATTGTCATTGGATATTACTATTATTATTTTTTTGAATTATATCGGAGAAATAGATTATTTTTTTAAAAAAAAACTTTTGACTACTGGTCAGCGTTGACATTGGATTTGTTTCAGAACATATTTGAGAAGTTTTAAAATAATCATTTTCCTTCGGTGTTACTCTCCTAGCAAGTCAACTTTATAATGATAAGTGGCTATTCTTCCTTAAACCGCATCCTGACCAAGTGACTGTGTCTTATTCTTTCTCATTATAATTATAATGCTGACGATGAAAAGGGAAATTTTTAATGTACTCTTAGAGTGATATTCTCAGTAGCTATGATTTTAATTTAAAGTTATTAAACAATATTTTAAATTTAATTCAAAGATTTACATGATTGTACAATCTATGTATCGTGCTTTTTATTAGATTGAGTATAATACTCTTGGAATATATAAGATTCTCTGTTGAAAAAAGAGGTGAAAATGGGACCAAATGCATATTTCAAATATAACACTAAATAGTGTTAAGCACTTTAAGCAAACTGAACCCGAGGGACCAATTGAATTGAAACATCTGCAGATGGATGGTCTAAAGCATGAAGCACTCTCGTAATGGCAAGCAATTTTCCATTATTTGGCATGATCCAATTGGAAGTGATTAAGACATAGTTTTCTTATCTTCGTTTCCCTTTTTCTTTCTTTCAGTAAAGAAGCGCACTTTGATTTGTTAAACTGGCTAAAACGCACTATTAATAAACTAAAATTTTGGCAATTGAATTTGGCAGCTTGGATAACCTCTATCTTTCTTGGTTGTTACTTGCTATTTTGGTTAGTACTATATACTCTTCGGAAGTTTCTATAATATTATAGATGCACTCACTTTTCTAGTTTTCTATATATCCCTCTAATCAAAATCAAACATTAAACATTAATACTGACGTATAATAGATAAAAGTGAAGTCTTAAATACATGTGTTAGATTTTGAATAGAAGTATAGTTTAAAATCATCAAATATCAATCAACACAGTTTTAAGTCTCCTTTTCCATTCAGTCCCAAAAATGATAAATGAATTATGAATAATAATATCCTTAATATGTGGGTACAACTAGTTTGGAATGGAGGTTGCGGTTTAGAGATGATGAAAGCTGTATCAACTCATTTTAATTAGTTATGGCTAGAAATTGGCGATGATGCTTACTTCCAACGAACTATCTTTATTGTTTTAAATTTAATTCCCCTAATTATTGAAAATTGGCATTGGCATGGGCTTGTGGAGGAAAAGAATTCAGCGGTTGCTTTCTCGTAGCATATGGAAAGGGCAAAAGGGAGGAAAAGTCAAAAGTAGGGTGTGACAAGAAGAAAAGGATATCAATGTGTCATTTCTTAGCATTTAGGGTCCCATCACAACTCATCTTATACCCGAATTGTGGCTTGTATTAGATTGAAAATGAGAAAATATCTGAATGTTTTCCGGGATTGATTGACGACACATGTCGAGTCCATTTTTTTCCATTTTTTTGTTGTTTTAGGGAATTCCAGAGGCAACATGTAATTATATAAATTAAATATTAAATTAAACAATTTCACCAAATGATTATTTAATATTTTAATTTGCTTCCATGCCTTCCATATATATGCATGAATAACTTTACACAATATTTACAATTAAAAGACAATATTAAAAGTGGATCCTCTCATATTACATGAGATCATATGAGAGGTTATTAACCATTGAGATACAAATAAATGGTAATAGAAAAATGTATTACAATAAAGGATGATAAAAGGATCACCCTTAATTTATATCAACAGTAGATATCTTCATATCTTCATTTCCAATTTCCTTTTCTTTTCTTTTTTAACATTTGGTAGATTACTGATTATTTGGCATTATATCAAGACATACGACTTAAAATTGAGTATGTCAACAGCACCCACTATCCACTATTTTTATTGGTCGTATGGTTTGTACATATCTTCCTAATTCTGTAATTTTATTATGGGTAAAATGTGTGTCATTTTAAAGGATGTAAAGTTATATCATTTTAAGAGAGAGAAAGAGATAGATAAAGAAGGAGAGAGAGTTGACAAAAAAATAAAGATGGAATCCCACTTCTTTGTGAAAGTAAAAAAATATAAGTTGTGTCATTTAAAATGATAAACATTTTTCGCTTTTATCATGGACTCTTTGCATAAAGCAGATACCTTGTTCAGACTGAAGTAGATAGGGAACTCCTAACAAAGAGAAGTATTAATTTTTCTACAGTGCCAAAACATGTAAAAAAAAAAAACAGGAAGGGCTATTTACCCCGTTTCATAGGAAAATAGCACCACTGGATTTTTATACATAGTAAAGATCTTTTCCATCTCTACGCTAAGGCCAGTATTTCACATATGTTTATATATTTACATGAACTCAAACTCAGCAAACCAAGCACATAAAAAGGCACCTATTCTACTCATAGTGTCAAATGAAAAGAAAGACAAAATTAGTTCCCATCTCACTAAAACTCCTCCTCGTCCTCGTAGATTAGTTCACCCACTTAAGCTGGTCACCATCAGTCTGAACAATAATACCCCATCATTCAAAGATGGTCACCATCTCTTGCTAACTCGAGAATTAACTAACCTTGCTATCAAGACTGTCTCACATGGTGTTGTTCATTCAAGAATTCTCATGAAAATTAAGGGATCTAGACAAAGCTGCAGGGTTAGCCCGCAACACTGAAGAGGCTTCAACGTGATTCTTTTCATCCTTAGTTGGTTGGAAGGCCTTAAACATACCTCCCCCACTGGCTGATTCATTCTTAATTCCTAGAGTTGCCCATATAGAACTCTTTGCAGCTTCACTTGGATCATCAATTCTTAACGTTTTGGGAA
Source organism: Gastrolobium villosum (assembly GCA_032173675.1). NCBI lineage: Eukaryota > Viridiplantae > Streptophyta > Magnoliopsida > Fabales > Fabaceae > Gastrolobium > Gastrolobium villosum. The sequence continues at coordinate 1,727 of JAVKPL010011063.1, read as the reverse complement.
CCAAAACAGACCCGTTTCTTTGTTTTGGTGGTTCTTCTTTGCACATAGAGTCTTGCTTAATCATGTCATCGTCCCTCGAGTGCTTCCCCAAAGTTGGAGAATCTGGACCGGAGCTTGGAGACTTGGGGTTTGAATGTGAGGGAAACCATGGAACATTCCAATTCCCTGGCATGCCGCAGTTCCAAAAAGCTGCAGGATAGAATGACATGGGAAATCCTGAAGGACACAAAGCAGGTGAGGGAACTGGAGAATTCCAAGTATAAGGCCAAGGAACACTAGGAATGCATGGAAGTTGAGGAAGGAAACCATTATTTTGGAGCAACGGTTCATGGAAGGTACTTTTGTTACTTTCTCCCATGGAACATGAAACCGTAGCATTTGAGCAGTCATCACCATTTTCCCCACTTTTGCAAGGAACGGGAAATCTTTGATCCTCAAAGCCATGATGAAGTCCATTTCTCGTGCCATTAAGAACCTTTTTCTCTCCAAGGTTCAGGACAGATGCCATGGTATCACAAATAGGTGCATCTAATCCAAAGCTGAGGACTCTACCATTGTTTTTTAACGTGGGGAGATGAGTTCCATTAGGAGCATCAATTCTAGATGCTTGAAGAGCCTCAGTGATAGTGATGTGGCGATAATGCATGGCAGAGTTCTTGTTCTTTCGTCTTCCTGCCCCGACAGGTACATTCCTCATGGTGCCACCAGCAGTCCAGTATCTCTGACATGCTTTGCAGAAATAACGTGGCTGGTTGACGTTATAGTTGTTGTAGTAACAGAATTTGGTGTCCATGCTATTGCAGCGAGGACATGGTATCACTTTGTCTGGCTTCTTCAGGGTTTTCTCTTGTGAGTTGGCTCCGTCGCTTTGTTCCTTCTCTGACTTGTCAGTTTTTGATTTTACAGTTTCTTCTTCTATGCCAGGTGTTTCCGGGTTCACGATTGCCTCCGGCGATGTGCCTGAATTCTTAATCTCTTCTTCATTTGAAGGAGGGTCAGCTTCTTGCTCTTTCTCAATAACATTTTCAGCTTCAGAATCCTAGTAATTTGACAAAATGATTTGCTTAATGACATTAATACCAAAGAATTGCAGAAATAAAACAATGATATATATAAAAATTCACAATTTTCTGAGTCGAAATGACATTATAACACTAAGAAAAATAGCAAGCGGCAAGAGGGAAGGAAGGAGGAACAAAATTTGTAAAAAATAAAAATAAAAAATGCATCAGTTTATTTTTGGAAGAAAAAAACACTAAAAAAAACTTCCTATTTTGGGGAAAAATACTTAAGAAGCTTATCCTTGTTTTAGTATCTATGGCAGTGTGTATATATCTCAATTGATGGAGGGAAAGCTACAAGTCCGACGAAAATTACCAATTAAAACATTCTTCCCTATTCCACAGGATAAAGTACCCAATTGTTTTATTCATTTAAAAAAGACATATTCTATAATACAACAATCCCATAAACAAAGAAAATACTTTGATTCAGGAATTCAAGGACATATTTAGATAACTTAGCTGTGGACTGAAAACTCGAAGATAAAAATATTATAATTTTTACATGGTTAATAAAGGTACAGCCACATAGTACAGTATTCAGCTGACATAGAGATTTGGGTAGAAGTAGGACTGTGCCGACACAAAATACTGGTATTAAACAGGACCAGACAGTTTACAAGTACTGAGAATAGAAACAATAGAAATAGTTGATGTGAAAAGAAA
>JAVKPL010011062.1:0-11691 GCA_032173675.1 Gastrolobium villosum | reverse complement strand
TTCTACAACTCCATTTTGTTGTGGAGTCCTAGGAGCGGAAAAATTATGTTCAATACCATTTTCTTCACAAAAGAGTTCGAAATCTTGATTTTCAAATTTTCCGCCATGATCAGTTCTAATTGAAACAATATTTGAAGCTTGTTCATTTTGAATGAGTTTGGCTAGTCTCTTGAATGATTTAAAAGCATCGCTTTTATGCGTAAGAAATAATGTCCAAGTATAGCGAGAATAATCGTCCACAATGACCAAAGCATAGTAATTGCCACCAAAGCTCATAGTTCTAGTTGGTCCAAAAAGATCCATATGTAAAAGTTGTAAAGGCTTTGTGGTAGAAACAATATTTTTTGATTTAAAAGAAGCCTTTACTTGTTTTCCCATTTGACAAGCATCACAAACTTTATCTTTTTCAAATTTGAGCTTTGGCAATCCAATTACTAAGTCTAAGGATATCAATTTACTTAATTGACCCATGCCAATGTGTGCTATTCTTCTATGCCATAGCCAAGAGTCATCTTCCTTACTAATCAAACATTTATCGTCATTTGAAGGCATACCATCTAAGTCTATCATATAAATGTTATCCACTCTATGACCAATAAACTTAACTTGCCCATCAAGTATACTTTCAATTTTACAAGAGGTTGAGTCAAAAATGACTCTATAATTTTTGTCACATAATTGACTAATGCTAAGCAAGTTATGTCTAAGGCCCTCGACGAGTAAAACATTTTCTATAGAGATAGAGAAGGAGTTACCAACTTTTCCGATGCCGAGTATCTTTCCCTTGTTGTTATCACCATAGGACACATGTCCATGCTCTTTCTTTGTGAATGATTGAAATTTAGTTACATCTCCCGTCATGTGACTTGAGCACCCACTATCCAAGTACCACTTGGAGCTCTTAGCTTTCAAACAAACCTACATCACAAAGTCAAGATTTAATCTTTGGTACCCACATCGTGTTGGGTCCTTCTGTGTTAGTCTTGGGCTTAGTTCCCTTAGGAACCCATACTTTCCTTTGCCCTTTAATACCATTTCTTCTAATTTTACAAGTGGAAGCACTATGACCTTTTCCACCACAATGAAAGCATTTAATGAATGGACTACTTGACATGTAGGATGGAGAAATGAAAAAGTTTTTATATGATTTTTCTTGTGTGCTAGTGTCAAAGCCTAAACCGGATTTGTTAAACATGCATCTTTGTTTACCAAGCAATACATTTAAGTTATCTCTTCCACATGTGAATTTGCTTAGAATTCCATTTAAATCATCAATTTCATTACTTAGATCTTTGCATGATGTACATGATGATGAAGATGCATGATCATTTGAAGATAGGCATTTGATGCAACCAATGCTAGCATCAAGTAATTTGAGAGTTTCATTTTCATCCTTTAATTCTTTAATCTCATTTTCTAAAGATGCAACTTGTTTTTCCAAACAACTAATAGTTTTTCTTGATGCTCTAAGATTTTTAACATGTTTTAGAGTTTCATTATGCATTTCTTCAAACATGTCAGACAACTCATCATATGAAGGGGAAATAGTAGAGCAAGAAGAGTTTACCTCGGTTTCGGATTCATTTTTGTCCTCATTTGCCATTAGACATATATGTTGGGTTTCTTTCCTTGATTTCTCCGATGGCCTTCCATCTTGCATGAAGCATAGGTTTGCTTCTTCCTTGGAGTCATCATCGGAGGAGCTAGATTCGTCATCCCAAGCAAGATAAGCTTTCTTGAAGCTCCTTCTATCCTTGCCTTGCTTCTTTTCATTTTTGTCTTTCTTTTGAACATTTGGACAATCCGATTTGTAGTGACCGACTTTTCCACATTCAAAGCAAGTAACGGTGAGTTGGGAGGATCCTTCATCTTTAGATCTTCTTCTAGGAGGAAATGATGATTTCTTTGTGAAATTCTTCTTAAAGAATTTTCCATACTTTTTTACGAAGAGACTCATTTCATCTTCATCAAGACCATTTTCGGAATCGCCATCTTCTTTTTCCTCATCCTTTTCTTTGCTTGGTGTTGAGGCTTTCAAGGCAATTCCCTTACTTTTTTTGATTGCTTGTTCCTTTAGGTTTATTCTGGTTAGCTCCATTTCATACTCTTGAAGCTTGCCGAACAAGGTTGCAAGATCCATGGTTTTCAGATCCTTTGATTCCGTAATGGCTGTCAACTTGGGTTGCCATTCTCTGTTGTGCACACTTCTCATTACCTTAGAAATCAACTCAAGGTTAGTAAAAGATTTATCTAAAGCATTTAAATGAGTGATAAGGTGTGTGAACCTTCTTTGCATACTTTGAATGCTTTCATTTTCATGAATCTCAAACATTTCAAATTCTCTAGTGAGTGCGTTTAATTTTGTGAATTTAACATCACTAGTTCCTTCATGGGTTATTTGAAGAATATCCCACATTTCCTTAGCATTCTTACAGTTTGAGACACGAAAATATTCATCACGACCTAAGGCATTTGTGATCAAATTTTGAGCTCTAGCATTCCAATTTCCTTTCTTGATTTCATCATCACTGTAATCATCTATATCTTTAGGAACATCTTCATTTTTCTCATTTTTCATAGTAGGTAGTGTATACCCTTTTTCAACTATACTCCATACTCTTAAATCATTAGATTGAAGAAATATTTTCATTCGACTCTTCCAATAAGAATAATCGACGCCATTGAAAAATGGAGGTCTAGTACTAGAAGATCCCTCAAGGGGCATATCATGGTTTAAAGAAGCCATCCCTTCTCTTGAAGCGGTTAAGCTCTTTACACAAGAGTTCAAGCTCTGATACCACTTGTTGGACAAGTGGCTTCAATACTCAAGAGGGGGGGTGAATTGAGTTTTACAAAATCTTTTCGCAAAGTGCCTCCTTTGATATTTAAAAGACTATTTCTTCAATAAGGTGATTTAATAGTGAGAAGTATAAGTGAAGAGATTAACAAAGTAGGCTAGCAAGTGAATAAAAATGTTCTAAAGAAGCAATTTCAATAATAAAGTAAAGAGATAAGGTTAGAGAAATTGCAAACTAGATGTATCCTGGTTCGGTCACCACCACTGTGACCTACGTCCAGACTGAAGCCGCTCGATCAATTCTTTCACTAACTATCAAGCTTGAGGGTGCTTGACAAACCTCTACAACCTTTCAAGACTTCGGGCTCTTGATGCCTTACAATTTTTGACTCCAAATTTTACTTAGGAAATTTGGTAACCTCTCAAGTATGGGGTTCACTCCCCTCTCAAATCAAGAAGTAGGATTGAGGTTGTTTAAAGTAGCTAAGTACTCTTAAAGTACAGATTGAACAAATTGAAGAACTAAGAGATGTATAGCTTCAAAAGAAAGATGAGCTCAAGTGTATGCAAGTGATCAAGTGAGTAATTAATGAGCTAAAGAAAGGCTAGCAAGTGTAATAAAGCTTCAATAAATACCCTAGGGTCGTGCACTATTCACCATGAGTGATGTGGGTATTTATATTGACATCTCAACCAAAAACTAGCCGTTTCTAGCCGTTTATAGCCGTTGCAGTCCGTACATATCCGGATATTCATCGGGCTCATATCCGGATATTGAAGGTCAGATATCCGGATGCTGTATCCGGATACAGATATCCGGATATTCATTGTTAGATATCCGGATACAGATATCCGGATATTCATTGTTAGATATCCGGATACTTGATATCCGGATATTCAGAACTGAGATATCCGGATACTGATATCCGGATATTCAAAGTGAGATATCCGGATATTTCATGACAGCATCCTTTTTGTCCGAAAGCTAAGTTCCTTCTTACTTCAAACAGTTTTTGTGACTTGTAATGCATGAAGTTGATTATGAAAAGAGTCTTGAAGCGTTTAAATCATGTAGGTGTCCTTTTCAAATCAATTTTGGACAAATCAAACTATATGTTTTGACATTTGTTTAAGGATGCATGCTTTTGAAATATGTAAGTGATGCATGACCTTGAGCTCATGCAATGCTGAGTAGATATACATCTTTACACATTGTTCCTAAGTCCTAAGTAGATATACCAATTGAGATTATGGACTTGGACTGATGCGTGAGACTTGGTGCTTGCACTGCTTTCACGTTTGAGTTTCTTTTTGGATGTTGCTTCGATCTTGATCATTTCTCTTTGTTATCATCAAAACTATGTTGACGTGGAATGTACGTTGTATTCATATCATCACTTTGACTCATCAATTAACACTTACATATTCCATCTCATTTGCAACATTTTCCTGCACACCATCTTCAGCCATAGGGTCAGGAGGTTTCGGGTCAAGATGATCATTTGAAGTCTTCATTACTTGACCAATGGAGACTTGATTTTGGTGTTTAGGTATCAAACCATTCGTATTATGGTGATTAGTACTGCTAGGATTATCCATCCCAACAGAACTACCTTCTCCATTATCCTTTGACAGATTCAGATTTTTTATTCCTGCATTTCGCTTCCCATTCACTAACTCCTTTTTATGATGGCCCTTTTCCAAATTCTGGTTCATACTACTATTGTCTATATGAGTACCAACCAGAATAAATTGGGAATTAGTCTCCACCATCTCAACTGCAGCAGCCGAACTCTTCTTATCTTTGGATTGAAGGGACCTCTGGACAGGGTTCCCATTACTATTGACCCTCTCTGTATCATTCTGTTTCTCCTCCTGCACATTTTGATTTTTCAAATTCATAAAAGAGTTTCTCATTTTCAAGTGTGTTTGGATCCCTTTCCCTTGTTTTACTTCTGATCTATTTTCCTGTACCCCTCTCCTACCTCGCGAAACCTGCATCCAAGGACCAAATTTGGATTTTTCCTCAGCCGCATCTTTACCATCTTCCATACTAATCTCATGAGTATTTATGTCCTTTTCCACTTCAGAATTCTCCTTATCAGTTACTCCACATATTCTATTCGGACAATTTTCCAACCTGTGACCATACATTCCACAACCATAGCAAATAAGATGCAACCCCTCATACTCTACCTTTTTCAGTCTACCTTCAACTTTATATTCCACTTGCAAAGATTTCGTAAGATCTAATTCCACACACATTCTTGCAAAACGACCTCGAGCTAATGAAGTAGTAGCAGCATCAATTCTCACAAATTTTCCAAGCCAATTCCCAATACTCTTAATTAAAGAGGTGTGAACATATTCTATTGGAAATTCAGGCAACCGCACCCAAGCCATAATATGAGTAATAGATGCCTGATAGGGATGGAAATCAGGTTCCCATGACCTAATGGCTAGATAATGATAAAAAATGATCCAAGGCCCAGCTGTGAGAGCAAAATCCATGTCTTTTTTATCAGAAAAACAAACTAAAAAATAGTCATTTTCGATCTTACCTTGTCGTGCCCATAGGTTCTCCATTTTCTTTTTCATAAATGCTAGAGAGACCTTTTTCCCCATCAATTTCACGAAGAAGGACTGGTGCCAGTGTTGCCATGCTTTCTTCTTAAAGGAATCTGACAACTTAAACTTCACTCTGCCTTCCCCATCTTCTTCCGTAATCACTTCTGGCGATTCCGGTTGATCTTCGATGATTACGTCTTCTGACTGAGTCTCCTTATCCTCTGCATTGATCTCTTCAATTCGATCCTCCCACTCTCCATTGTGGCGCATTAACATTTCCTTGAAGGACATGTTGTCCTTCATCCATTCTTCTTCACGCGGAGTCATGGTTTGCTCACTGGTGAAATTATCATCTCCTCCCTTACTCTTTTTCACACTTCTTTGGAGATTATCCTCCTCTTCAGTTGATCGCGAGCGGCCAGCAGTGGCAGGAATCATCGGAAATCCCTAACCCTAACCCTAGCAGAACATTTCGTAAGGCGCTTTCAATTTTATGCCACAAATCCTTGATAAGTAGCGTGACTCGTTTACATCCTTATAATTATGGTTTTCATAGTTTAACTGTTTGACGTGTTGCTTCACACGGGTTGTTGATCATCCGTCTTGTTCTGGATACTACTCACGTCCACCAGATGAGTCCAATCACTTAAAGCCCATATCTAGAACCTTCTAGAGGCCACCTATGGCAAGCCATAGAGGCTCACCACCGGGACACTCCCCATCCTGCACTGTTGCCCCCACTGACAGGGAGCAGCTTGATGAGACAGCTCATGGGCTGATTAGCTCAAGCCCCCATGCAAGAGAGGACTCTCCTCTCTAAATACCCCTCTTACAGATGGAGAGGGGATCTTCTTCTTCCCCACTTCTCTTATATGTTGTCACTCACACACGCTCCCCCTTAAAGCACATACATGGGAAGCTTCACTAGGGGTTTGGTCTCTACCAAAGCCACTATGGACACCCAATATCAACATACTCCACCCTCCATGGGAGACATCTATGTACCACTATCAGAGGTCTATATTTTAAACATGAAAAAGAAAAAGAAAACCTTAAAAATATAAATTTCCAAAAGATGAATCATGTATTCATGCTCGCATGGAGATAGTATCTTTTATAAAATAATCGTTTTTTATTGTAAAATAACTATTTTTTATATTGCAAGCTATTTTTATTATGAAAATAATTTCTGAAATAATTTATAAAAACGACATATCACAAACACTATAATAAAGTAAGGGTTTATCATCTATCATTTAACATGATCACAAAAAATTTCCTATACACACAATATTTTGTGGGGCCCGCAGCAAAAAAAAAAACTCTGACATGCAAAACGAATCTCTATAACATAACACAATCACTTTTCTTATAAGATAACTCTTATAAAACCCATAAAGTAAATGCAAGTACTGGTGTTAATAATTTTCTCTACCCAAATGTTAATCCTGATATTTATTTTGGAATCCCCCAGTCGTGGGACACGGCCCAATACCAAAGAAACAGTAAGCCCAATGCTTCTTATCCAAAATACAAAAGGAATAATAAGGAATGGATATCTGTCATTTTTTTTTTAAGTAGTTGAACATCAGTCATTTTAAACCAAAAAAGATGAACACTTAATAAACCAAGGGAAATACACTTCTCCCCAAGGAGTGTTTTCTCGTATCAATGATTCTTTGGTTTCCGTGACTGATTTCTTTTTCTTTTTCTCTTTAAATATGGGCCCATCATTTATCCTTATACTTCTTCTATTAGTATAAGGATTTTATAATGCTAACTTACATACCAGAACTGAAATATTATGTCAGAGAAAGGGAAAAAAATATGTGGATTTATATATTAAAAAAATTATGTGTATGACTCATGTCAGTATGAAAACCGAAGAGTATGTAGAAAGAATTCAATTTTCATGTTGAGTGAGAATTATAAAACTCTTAGGGCATGTTTGGAGCACTTAATAAGGAGGATATGATAACTTATCATATCCTACTTTTATCTCTTGTTTGGTGGGTCAATAGGATATGATTAGTTTATCTTATTATCTCATTTTATTCTATCCAATACATGATTTCTTATCCTATCGGGGGAGTTGGGTTAGGATTCAACATGATAGGATATGAATATTGGATACCCAATATATCCTCACGCTACCTAATATATTCCCACACTACCCAATATATTTGTATTTATTGCATTATATTTTCTTTTTTCTTTTTTTTTTCTCTTTCTACATAATCTTATCATATTTCTAATCAAACATAGGACATGATATGAGCTTATCAGCTCCATATCATATCCTACCCTTATCAGCCCCATATCATATTCTACCGTTATCCTATCTTGTCCGCTAAACGAACCCTTAGTATAAAGCCCTAACCCCAAAAGTTGTTGTAGCTCGGTTGATAAGCGAATTGCAGTTCAAGGATCGGATTCTGATGGCAGATGAAGTTATGGGTTCGATTCTTACTATAGGCATTTTGAGACCAATGATAAAAATTCTCATTCCAAATCACGAAAGGATTAATTTCATTTTAAAAAATGCTAATACCTGAGTTTACTAAAAAAAATGTATAAAGCAATAAACCAAAAGGCAAACATGAAGTAAATATTCTTGTGACTTTGTGGATGAATATGCCGAGTAAGCTGAGGTTGATACTTGCAGTATTCAGTATGCTACACAGGCCAGGACCACTTTGTGTACAACATAAAATTAATATTTTATAACCAAAAGGTAAGGATAAAAAGAAAATACCAATGAAAATCCCTTGACTTTGAGGTTGACACTTGCAATATTGATCGGTATACTACGCTGGCCTGGACTACTTCGTGGTGCTTGGTATGTTCGACCCTTCAAGCTTGGTCTGTTTGCGTTATAAAATATGAAGAACCTGTGCTCAACTCGCCAAAATTCATTATTAAGATGTATCCCAAGATTCGTTAATTCAATCTCCATCTACTTGTATTCAAGAAAAAAGTTTCAAAAATAGGATTGGGAGCTTGAACTTTTATATAGGTTTGGCAAAAATGAGCCTAACTCATATGGTTGGCTCGTAACCCGGCTAAAATGAGTCGGGTTGGGTTAGGGAAGATGAGTTAGTAATTCGAGTTAGCCCGACTCGTTTCAACTCGAAAAAAACCAAGCCAACCCGCGGGTCAAACGGGTTAGCTCGTAGGTTATGATTTTTTTTTTAATATAAAAGTATAAAAATTAATGAAGGTATAGTGGAAAGCTAAAACGTAAAATCTCAATTCCAAAGACCCAAATGAAAATACCCTGCATTTGCCAATAAGTCCAAAGTCGTGCATTAAGGACCTTTTTTTTACAGTATGTATGACAGTGTGAATGTGGTGCCAACTGCCAATATGTCTAAGTTCAAATGCAAAATTTTCTATGGTTTATCCGTATAATGTCTTTGTATTGAATAAATTAATAATTTAGGGAAAAAATTTAGAAGTTATAGCATCAATGGAATTTTATTTTATTTTTTTTATTTTTTCGAGCCAACCCGCGAGTCAACCCTAACCCGACTCGGGTCGGGTTGAGATTTTTGACTCGTTTATTTTTCGAGCCAACCCTAACCCGATTCGGGTCGGGTTGGGTTGAGATTTTTGGCTCGTTTATTTTTCGAGCCAACCCTAACCCAACTCATTTTTTTCGGGTTGAATGCGGGTTGGGTCGGGTTGAGCCGGGTTGGCCCGTTTTGCCATCCCTACTTTTTTTTTTTTGTATAACCCGGAGGTATCCCCATTCAACCTCCTCCAGTCACCTTGCCCTCGGAGTACGACCCTGTAGGCTAGCCCCTCATTGGAAGAGCGGGTGCATTGAGTTTCCCTACCGGAAGAAGGATGAGACTAATCCCTCAACCGAGAAGGAGACACTTATTTTTTTTATATATACTTGTCTATTTTTCCTACACTTTTATATATACTTTTCTGCCACATATATAACTCTAGCAAAATTGTCCCAAATTACAGAACACATGTACAACGTTATCTAGGATCAACAAGTGTATGTAACTTATTACTTATCCTTAATTATCTCTAACAAATATTGTTCATTTCATTGCTGGTTCATGTTCCATCAAAAGATAGTAGCTCCAAACTTGATCCATATGAGTTAAGGAAAAGACCCATTGGGTCCATTGTTGCCAGGTGGTAAAATAAAACAAGTCAATTTCATAGTGTCTTTTGGTGATGGCCACAAAAGAAGGGAATCCATACGTGGCTGATCCACTAGCACCAGCCCTTTTAATTTAATCTATTAAATCTCCACCACCATCACCTTACCTTTGATCCACATTTCACAACCTATTAGAAGCACCCCATTTTGCTCTATAATTGTGCTTCCTTTTCAACACCATTATCATTCTCATTTTCTTTCTATTACATTGTTTCTTGTGGTAAATTTATTTTTAGTTCACCATGCTAGAAGGCAAGGCAGTGATTGGTGAGACTGACATGCTCCAAACCATGCAGCAGGATGCCATGGATTTAGCATCAAAAGCACTGGATTTCTTTGATGTCACAGAGGCAGTTGAGATAGCCGGATTTATCAAGAAGGTAAAAAAACTTTAGAAAGCTTTTGTGTTGAGACTCAATTGATTGTGAGATTATGACAGATATGGAGTTCCTTTATCAGCTGATTCTTCTTAATTTGCATATTTTTGTGTGATGTTGTTGTAGGAATTTGATAGGACACATGGACTCGATTGGTAATGCATTGTAGGCACTGATTTTGGTTCATTTGTGACTCACAGTTGTGGCTGCTTTATCTATTTATGCATAGGCAGCTTGGCCATTTTGCTCTTCAGGGGCTCCAATGCTCCAGAGCAACAGGAAAATCAGTTCTCAGCAATAGAGGCGGCTAAAGCATAATGTTCATTTTTGTGAATTGACGTGCGAATGTTATATTTACAAACTCTTACAAACTACACTAGTATGACCTGTCATACTTTAATTAAGACTGTATGACCGGTCATACTTAATGTAATTTGTAAAAAAAGTTTGTAAACGGATACTTTCTCTTATATTATATTAGAAATATATTAGAAGGTAAAAGAGAGTAAATGGAAAATACTGATTTCATTAATTATGGTTAATTCATCTGTACATATAAGCTCTTATATAGAAGTGCATGAGGAGAAAATAGAAAGATCTAGAATATTGCAAATTAAAATAAAATAAAATATTTAATCTCTATTACTCCCCCTCAAGATGGAGGGTGAATAACATGAACACTCCATCTTGGGAGAAAGAAAATAAAAGCTTCACGGAATATCAACCGGAGAAATCGGTAGCACAGCAAATCAACTACAATGATCATCAGTCTGAAGAGCTGGTAAAGAGACAGTGCTGGAAAGAACATCAGCTATAATGTGCTGGAATGAACATCAGCAAAGGAAAGAAGGGCTGAGATGGACATCAGCAACCTAATATGAACTGTCGGGATGGATATCGGCAAAATCAACTGCTCTGAAATGAACTTCAGCAACATGAACAATGCTCTCCCTGAATAGGAAGCCAAAATAAAAGCCAAACAATGGCAAACCAAACACAAGCCAAATCAGACTTGAATAACACCACAAATATATGTGGGAATAAAATCAAGTTGGCCAAAGACAAGCCAGAAACCATAAAATAGAAGAATCAAAATAAGACTGAACATATCTCGTCAGAAGGAAAGAAAAAAAAAAAACATAGGATGGGGATTGACGGTAGGACCTTAGAGATGGCTGAACAGAAGAGGTACTTGCTAAAGAGTGGTGACGAGAAATTGATGGAAGAAAATCGAAAAAATACATGATAAAAATAAAATAAAATTCACAAGATCAGATCTGGAAGACGCATGGAGAGTAGGCATAAGTAGATCGGAGAAAAAAAACGTGGAAGGTGCTGGAAGAAAAAAACAAAAAAGAGCACAGCAACTAAAAAAAGTTAGAGAGGAACATGTCGGATAAAACATGCACGGTGGAAGTGGTCGGAAGAAGTGACCGAAAAAAAAATGCAGCCGAAAAAAAAAATGATAACCCGGATCTGGATGAAAAACCCAGTAGATCTGGAAAGGTCACCGGAGAAGATGATCGGAAAATATTCTATATGGACGAAGATCTGGACGAAAGACACATGATCGGAAACCTCGACAGATCTGGAAAGAGACACAGATCGGAAAGCTCGACAGAGCGGAAAACTCGACAGATCTGGAAAGAGACACATATCGAAAAGCCATTGAAGAAGATGACCCATAAACGCCCCCAAAACAATGAAGATGACCCAAAACAATGGAGATGATCCGTAGATCTGGAAAACCATAAATTGAAAAAGAA
>JAVKPL010011061.1:0-11518 GCA_032173675.1 Gastrolobium villosum | reverse complement strand
GATTGGCAAAAATGTAAAGAAAGGAAAATTAAGCGATAAAATGTATGCCTTATGGAAAATCTAGGCATGATAGCATTTTATTGATTGGTATTTGTGGATTCTTGCTCTAGGTGTACCTAGAGACTAAAAAGGATCGGAATCTCTTGAAGAAATATAAGTAACTTGTGTCACAAGTAAGCAGATCAATAAAGCTTCAAGAGGTAAGCTCTATGTTTAAGGAGTCTTTTCCTACTTGAGTGCTCCACCATATTTAGTGGACTATGGTTGGACTATATGACTGTGTAGACACTCTGTATAGGTGCATTCATATAGAGATATTTGATGATATGATATGATTTATGTATTGACTTTTGGTACACGGATGTCTTCTTGGGTTTTGCCTGAGATTGACAGTGTACACCTCTGAGTTACTCTATTTCTGTTTGGGGCTATCCCTTGGAAATGACGGCACACGTCTCTGTTATGATATGATTATATGTTCTGCTCAGTTATGATCTGCTATATGTTGTATATGTATACTCTGTATCTGACTTTCATGCAGGAGTGAGCCAGGGGTATGGAGAATTCTCTATAAACCTGGAGCTTACTGGGATTTGTAATCTCACCCCTCTTTGGGGCAATATTTTCAGGTGTACAGACTTCCGGTGAGCCTTCCTTAGGCAGGGACGCGACACGTAGCTGAGACTGTTGTCGTTCTGGATTTTTGGGTAGCAGTAGGCTACTATTTTTTTGGAGTGTATCTATATAATTACATTTCTGCCATTTTGAGGATCTGGATGTTCGATCCTTTATTTTGTATATGGCCTGTATATGTCTTGTACATGTTCTTCAGTTTGATGCATGTACATCTTTGTATTCAGGCATGTGGATATGATTATGTAGAACTCGGTTATAATTATGTCTTGGATTGCATGACTGGTACTTCTGGATATGCATACTGTATAAACTGTCTATCAGGAACTCTTATGAGTGGGATTGGGAAATCCCCGGTTGTCCGATTTACAGAGGTTACTCTGCCCGATTTTCGTTAACGCCTTATGAACATTAAAAGAGAAAAAGAAAAAGTTAGCTCGTATTTTCATAAGTTTAAGTTTTCCGCTGTTTCTGTTTTTATCATATGTATGTTAATTGAACCGGCTCGAGACGGGGATGTTACACTCTCTAACTCAAATTTGCTAAATTGGAGCTATTATACTTATTGTTACTGCATCAGCAGTCAAAAATAACATATGAAAATCCACCTGCGTAAAATACTATCAATATGAATATCAAACTTCTTAGAATTTCATCCTCATTTCATTTATGACCCTAAGATCTTCCTAATAATTCTCTAATTTCGAAATTATGAAATTCGGATTATTATATGAATCTTAATTAAATTTTATTGTAATATTATAAATTTAATTTTATAGCTAGCTAGAATACTTTTTTAGTTTTTGTGTTTTTCTTGTTAATGAAGAAATCATGCTTACTATAAGTTTATACTTGACTTCTTGCTTGAAGTTTTTCGTATAACATTTTTGGCTAATGTCCAGATATATTTTTATAAAAAATACTAGTGACTCCGTTTGTCGTTGCAAACAAAGGTACTTTCTTGAAAAAGTTCGCGAGACAGCTGCTCCGCTCCAAAGTAAGAAATCCAAAATTACCTACTTAATATTACATGATGTTGTGATTCTTGTCGATGTAATGTTTGTTTGTAGTGTATGACCTATGTCTTCATCCTATGCTTTTAAAAATATAAGATAAGCTAACAGGAATTGCTTCAAGTTGTATATATTTTATTTTGCTTAAATAACATTTTGGGTTCAAGTTCATGTGAACAAAATATTCCCTTTGAAAAAACTAGTTCCACCATAATGTTGATATTCCTAGCTTGAGCATGATTGTCTCATGTGAAAAATACATGTAGTTTATCCAATTGTGTATCATGTTCATGTTTTCATTGCATTGATATACTACTCTCGTAAATGCACCTTGGTTGTAAAATCCAGAGTGCTGATGAGGACGGGGAGTGATCGTCGGTGCGAAAGGGCATGGACAAGGAGGGGCTCCTGACAGGCTTTCAGCGGGGGTTACATGCATGGATGAATCGAATCGACACCCGAAAGAGAAGGATTCCAAAGACTGTGCAGGTGTGAGACTGCACAGTTTGAGATAGCTTGTAAGAATTAATTGGTACTACCCATACTAACAAGATGTATATTCTTTTCGGTAGCCCAGAACGACAGAACTCCACAGTTAAGCGTGCTTGACTTGGAGCAATTCTGCGATGGGTGACCTCCTGGGAAGTTTTCCCAGGAAGTGTGCGAATGAGGAAAAAACACACTGAAAAGTCTCGTGTTAGTATGTGGGGATAGTCGTTGATTCTTGAAGCGGTCGGACGTTATATTGGTGCTACTGTTACACTTGCTAATTGCGTGAGTTGAAACTGTACTCTTCCAATCACAAGCAGACAACACCAGCCTTTGTAACAAGGACACACTTATTTCAAAGCTCCACAATGTCTATATATACATACATAAAATTGCTGTTCTTCACCAAACTACAAAAACATTTGTTCTGCCTTACTTCTCAGTTTTATCCACATGGGTCTTGAAGCAATTTACCCTTTGGCCCTTTTTTCCATTCTCCTCTTCATCATTGTGACACAAAAGCTAAGGAGGAACCTCAAGAAAACTGACTCAATTCAAAATATACCACCAGGGCCATGGAAGCTACCCATCGTAGGAAATATACCCCATCTTGTTGGGTCTGCACCACACAGAAAATTAAGAGAATTGGCTAAAAAGTATGGACCCTTGATGCATCTTCAACTGGGTGAGGTCTTCTTCATTGTTGTTTCCTCACCAGAGTATGCTAGGGAGGTCATGAAAACCCATGATGTTATCTTTGCATCAAGGCCTCCTTCTCTAACTTCACAGATAGTGTTCTATAATTCCACAGATATAGCATTTTCACCTTATGGTGATTACTGGAGGCAGCTTCGAAAGATTTGTACCATGGAGCTTTTAAGTATAAAACGTGTCCAATCTCATTGGCCAATCAGAGAGGAAGAGATTACTAATCTCATCAAACGGATTGGTTCAGAAGAAGGAGCAGTTATGAATCTTACTCAAGCAGTTATATCACTGTTGTATACAATCACTTCAAGGGCTGCATTTGGCAAGAAATACATAGAGCAAGAAGATTTCATATCAGTGGTAAGAGAGGTTTTAAAGGTAGCTGGTGGTTTCTACATTGGAGACTTGTTTCCTTCAGCTAAATGGCTTCAAAACCTCTCTGGGATGAGGCCTTTGCTTGAGAAGTTACACCAAAAAGTAGACAGGATATTAGAGAATATCATCAATGACCATAGAGAGGCAAAGTCAAGAACTAAAGAAGGTCTAGTTGAAGAAGAGGAAGATCTCATAGATGTTCTCTTGAAATTTGAGGATAAGAGCAGTGACAGGGATTTTCTCTTAACTAGTGAAAATATCAAGGCTATAATCTTTGTAAGCATATCAATCTGGCTTGCAAAATCATATGCATGCATGTGAATAATTAATTAATTAAGCTTGCTTGCCGTGGTGTGTCAGGTCGCGGGTTCGAATCAGTCTCTCTGCAAAAAGCAGGGGAAAGACTACCTAGAGTATTCCCTTCCCCAGACACTCACGAAGTAGATATTTGAACTGGGTCGGCCCTTTATTTAGTCCTAATTAATAATCTAACATATGACGGTTAATTTCAGTAAATTGAGCAGCATTTTGATGTACTGGATATCTTTGAAGTTTGAACCAATTTAACTTGATATGATTATTACCTTTCAGGATATCTTCACAGGTGGAAGTGACACTGCTGCAACTACCATTAACTGGGCAATGGCTGAGATGATAAAGCATCAAAGAGTCTTGAAGAAAGCACAAGCTGAAGTGAGAGAGATATTTGAAAGGAGAGGAAGGGTTGACGAAACTTGCATTGAAGAGCTCAAATACTTGAAAGCAGTCATCAAAGAGGTTCTGAGATTACACCCTCCAGGTCCACTTTTGATTCCAAGGGAATGTGGACAAGCTTGTGAGATTAAAGGGTATCACATACCTGTCAAAAGTAGGGTCATAGTGAATGCTTGGGCAATTGGAAGAGATCCAGATTATTGGACTGAACCAGAGAACTTTTATCCTGAGAGGTTTAGTGATAATCCTATTGACTACAAAGGAACTAGTTTTGAGTACATCCCTTTTGGTGCTGGAAGGAGAATATGCCCAGGCATGAACTTTGCTGTTGCAAATGTTGAGTTGGTTCTTGCAATGTTATTGTATAACTTTGATTGGAGACTTCCCAATGGAATAAGAAGTGAGGATTTGGACATGACTGAGGTATTTGGAACGTCTGTTATTAGAAAAGAAGACCTGTACTTGATTCCCGTCGCTTCTCCTACGATGCTTGTAACATGAACAACCAAAGAAGCAGAGTCTATCTATAACCTTTGAATGAAATAAAATGTTGCAAACTGTCTAGTGAAATAAAACGCTGTTGATATATTCTAATGAGTGTAGTAGAGCAGAGAAGTTTTTAGTGCATCCAAATCAGTGATGATAATGGAAAAATCTGAAAATTTAGTATCTTGCCTTATGAATGAAGCAAAAACCTTTGAATGGTTAGCTTCAATCTCAAGAACAGATCACCTTTTCTTCTAACTATTACTCTGAATTCCTCATTTATGTCCAATTCTTCACTTTTCATTCCACTGGGAAGTGATACAGCAACATTGCAGGGGCCAACTCTACATTTCTCAAACCAAATGTGCTTCTAGGACATGTTCTTCTTCAAGCAGCAAATGGAATATACTCAAAATTACATAGAAGTGTAAAAAATAGAGCCAAATATCAAATATGCATTCCATTCCGTAAATAACAAATAAATAATTTGTAACACCTCGTTCTAGAACCAATTTATTAACATCAATAGTGGTATTGAGCGCAACATGTTTAATTAAATAAACGTGAAAGCTTGCTTTATAATTGACTCCTTTGTTTTAACATAAAAATATGAATAATACTTTTCTTTTGTATTACAATTAGCTAATTATTCCTTGTTCAATTAAAACTACTTGATATTTTCTTGTATCTCACATCTTTTAAAATAAATCTAACAACATTTCGTGTGTAATTTGGATATCTAGGGATAATTCCATCGTCCTAACATCACCTGATAAACAATATATCCCCTTTCTTCAATCTAGATTACATACATGAATTTTATATCAAAGGCAACATGTTAACGACTTATTAAACAATCTTTGCCAATTCAAGGCTCAAGTATCTAATCCATACAATTAGCATATCTCTTATGCATATTACCTTATTTCATGCGTTTCTTGATACCCAAGTTATTATATCTCAAGGGATGCATACAATTCATACATGCATAAATCACATTGCCTAGCAATCTATTGCTTAGGCTATCTCCTACATATCATGTTTCAAAATAATATGCCAACATAATTATTTACATTATTACTATAATACCCCTAACTTAAATAATTTAATTAATTACTTTAAGTTAAGTAATTAAGTATGTATTAGTGAGTAAAATCAAGTATAAGGCATAATTAAGTGAATTGGGGTCACTCTTGGGGTAAAAAGTGTACCCAGTGAAAATTAAGGGGTATAATTGGGTGTAGGTAAAAGTACCCAAAATATAAAAATGAAAGTGAAAATATTCCTAGAAAAATATTCCAGACTGTTGGGTAAAGTTTGGTAATTAATGGAGTTGAATAGATAGATGAACCGATACCCACTTAACCTATGTTAAGTAGTCAGCAACTAAAGGAACCCAAAATCCCTCCCCAACCCGTCGTGGACCAGAAGAAGAAAGAAAAAAAAGAAGGAAAGAAGAGAGAAAGAAGAGAGAAAAGAAGAGAAGAGGAAGGGGAAGGGGGAAACCCTAGGGGGAGCAATCATTGGCCATTTTAAGAGATTCAAAAGCCTAATCCACTCCAAATCTTCTCATCTTTCATAATCCAAGCTTAGTTTTGAGTGGGAAGCATTGTGGAGTGAGATCTCTCCTTCCTAAAATTCGACCCATTGATGATTTGAGGAGTTTTATGGCATCTCCAACCATGGGAGCATAGGAGACCTCTATTGCTTGATTATGTGACCTATTGTGGTAAGTTTCCACTTCTCCAACCTTGTGTTCATGGGGTTTTCTAGAGGTTGAAGATGATGAATAGTGTTTTTTGGGGTTTTATGAGTTTGAGTTTGATTTAAACTTAATCCCTTTGTAAAAGTTATTGTAGATGATAAATAAACGGTAGAAATGAGTTTAGATTGTTATTTTGGTAAAGTTTGTTATTTGAGCAAATTATGCTTGGAAATTAAGGATATTCTTTAATGGTGAGCCATTGGTTGATTATAGAATTGATTGTGTTCCTTGTATTAATAGGATTGAGGCAAGAGAACCAAGTGGAGTGACCAACCCTTGTGGTTGAGTGCAATTGAGGAGAGTTCAAAAGCAAGGTAAACCTTTGGACCTTGGGGTTGATCCCATTGAGTGTTCCACCATACTCCGTTGAGGAGAAATGGTTTTTGAGATGTGATATATGATTATGATATAGTAATTGTATGCTCATGCATTGATTCATGCATTGATACATGTTATGATTGATTCATGATTATTGGTTGATGTTGATTGTTGAAGAGTCATTGAGGAATGGTTATAGAGGTAGCAAATAATGAATGAGGTAATGGTGGAGGATTGTGATTGAGGTTATGAATGATAGTATTATGATGAGGATGATTGGTAGGAACTTCCCTTGGAAACAGCCATATGTGGATCTCCATGTGGTTAGAGCCTAAGAGAAACAGCCCTATGTGGATCTCTCTTGGAGGTTCGTAGTAATACGGATCAATACTAAAACACCAAATTCATATTCCAGGCAGAAAAAGTCCACATCAAATATGCTTCATGCATGGCCAACGAATCATAACAGATTACCAGAAGTTTGTTAGGATTCTGTTAGATGAGTTAGTTTGTTAGGCATTCTGTTAGATGAGTTAGTTTGTTAGGCAGTTAGATAGTTTGTTTGTTATTTGGTTATTTCCTTTGGCAACGTGTATTTGTTGCAGTATATATATTTCCTTTCCCTGTATTTTGTAGTTACGTTTTTAGATGAATATGAAAGAGGTATTCCAGTTACAACACTTCTT
Source organism: Gastrolobium villosum (assembly GCA_032173675.1). Lineage (NCBI taxonomy): Eukaryota > Viridiplantae > Streptophyta > Magnoliopsida > Fabales > Fabaceae > Gastrolobium > Gastrolobium villosum. The sequence continues at coordinate 4,331 of JAVKPL010011061.1, read as the reverse complement.
GTTTCTTGTTATGGTATCAGAGCACTAAAAGCTCTGGTATCCGCTTCAGTTTTGTTCTTCTTTCTTCTTCTTCAAACTTTCATGGCTAACCAAGAACAGCTCCCTGCCTTCCTCACAAATCCATCTCATCCATACTTCCTTCATGCCAACGAGAATCCATCTCAGGTTCTTGTAACTCCACTGCTTAATGTGCGCAATTATCACTCATGGTCCAGATCGTTCACCATGGCGCTACGATCTAAAAACAAGTTGAATTTTATCAATGAAGATGCTGAGATTCCAGATGAACATGATCCTGAGTTTCAAGCATGGGACCGATGCAACACAATGGTGTTAGGTTGGATTCACAGATCCATCTCCCAAAACATTGTACAATCAATATTGTGGATTGAGACTGCTTCAGCTGCATGGAAGGATCTTCGTGATAGGTTTTCACAGTCTGACATATTCAGAATCGCTGACTTACAGGAGGAAATATGTAGGTTGCAACAAGGTGAGAAATCTGTATCAGAATTTTTCACACATCTCAAAACTCTATGGGATGAATTGAACAATTTGAAGCCACTACCTAATCCATCTGTTCATTGTGAGTGTGGAGCAAGTTCTCAAATGAGAACTTATCGTGAGAACGATCATACCATAAGGTTTTTAAAGGGACTGAACGAGCAGTATGCACAGGCTCGTGCTCAGATTATGATGATGGAGCCGATGCCTAACGTAGTCAAAGCTTTTTCACTTGTGATGCAGCAGGAGCGACAGCTTCGTTTAGAAGATCATCAGAATGTTGGTCAAGCTCTAGCTGTGGTTAATGATCAAGGTTTTCGCAGAGGAAATTATGATTCTGCACGTGGAGGCCGTGGATTCAGAGGAAGAGGTGGACGTGGTAATGGCTATGCTGGTAGAGGACCTATGAGAGTTTGCACACATTGCAATAGGACTAATCATACTATCGAGACTTGCTACCTCCTCCATGGTTTTCCACCTGGTTATAAACGATACAATGTGAACAATGTTTCTACTGTTCCGGAAATCCATCCAGAAAATACTGCTCCATCGATGAACATGATCCAGGATCAATATAGTCAAATTTTATCTCTTTTGCAAAAGACACCTAGTACTGATAACAATTCATCTACTCATACAGCAAATGCTGTTGTTGCCTCACACTCCATCATTGCCAGTCAAGAAACCGGTATCAATGAAGTTGAATGGATCGTCGATACAGGTGCAACCAACCATATTACTTGTGCCATTTCTCAATTTTCATCCTATCACAGTATTAAACCCACTGTTGTTTCATTACCTAATGGAACCACTGTGTTAACAGTTGTTTCTGGAACTGTGTATATTAACTCTTCGCTTGTTCTTAATGATGTGTTTTACATCCCAGAATTTAAGCTCAACCTTTTATCAGTTTCTAAACTTGTTTCCTCAAACAACTATTCCCTTGTTTTTGATAAAACTTGTTGTTTTATCCAGCAGAAAAAGTCCACTTGCCCGATGACGATTGGTTTTGCTGAGCAATGTGGAGGACTATATGTGGTAAAGAATAAGGCAGTGAGGCTTCCAACCAGTAGCTGCTATGTGTCCACTGCTACTACAGATAAGTGCAATGCTGCATCCTCTGATGTATCTCTTTTGTGGCACCGGCGGTTGGGTCACATTTCAAGAAAAGTTTCGCAATGTATTTCTTTACAATTTCCTTCTATACCTTCAGCTCATGTTGAGCCCTGTGATATCTGCCACTTAGCCAAACAACGAAAATTGTCTTTCTCTTTAAGTGAAACTGAAAGTACAATGATTTTTGAAGTGTTGCATACGGACATATGGGGTCCTTATTCTACTAGTTCTATCCATGGTCATAGGTATTTTCTCACCTTGGTTGATGACTATTCACGCTTTACTTGGGTAGTTCTCATGAAATACAAATCAGAGGCAAGAAAGAGACTTCAGGATTTTGTCACATTTGTTCAAACTCAATTCAATGTGAATGTTAAAATCATACGGTCTGACAATGGGGCAGAATTTTTAATGCCAGATTTTTATGCTTCAAAAGGAATTTTGCATCAACTTAGTTGCGTGGAAACTCCACAACAAAACGGTAGAGTTGAGAGAAAACACCAGCATGTATTGAATGTGGCACGAGCTCTCTATTTTCAAGCACAACTTCCTAAAACACTGTGGTGTTTTGCTATAACTCATGCGGTTCATTTACTTAATCGCATTAGCACTCCTTTGCTAAACAACAAGACTCCTTATGATCTGCTGTATGGTCATCCTCCTAACATGATACATCTTCGAGTGTTTGGGTGTCTAGCCTTTGCTTCAACACTTACTTCACATCGAAGCAAATTCTGTCCAAGAGCTCGTAAAGCTGTTTTCTTAGGGTATAAAGAGGGGGTCAAAGGCTACTTGCTCTATGATCTCCTTTCTAGAGAAACTTTTACCTCTAGACATGTCATTTTTCATGAAAACCACTTTCCATTTAGTCATTCATCTGACAATCCTACCTCAGTTTCTCAACCCAACGTTCCTTTTATTGACTATACAAACTCTTCTCCCTATGATGTCCCAATCCTACCATACAGTTCCCCCTTGCCTTCTGTACTTAGCACGCTTCCTCCTGCTCCTGTTGTCCCATCCATTTCCCTAAACCCCTCACCCACTTCACCAAATCAACCTAATACCCAACCCACTTCCCATGATTCATCTAATACTCAACTTTCGGTTCCTTCAGACGCTGGTCCTCCCAATGCTGTTGATGTTCGAAGGTCTACACGTCTTCGTACTACCCCAAGCTACCTTGCTGATTACCACTATAGTCTCTCCACTGCTCATCAAGTCCAATCGTGTTCAGGTAATGGTGCTATTTCTTCTGTTGCTTTTCCCTTATCCGAAGTGTTATCTTATACCTCATGTGTTCCTTCATATAGACACTTTTGTCTTAACACCATGACACACACAGAACCAAAATCTTTCTCTGAAGCTATTAAGTCTCCCCACTGGCGACATGCTATGGATGCTGAACTAGGTGCTTTGTCCAAAAATAATACATGGTCCATTGTTGATCTCCCACCGGGTAAGAATACCATTGGTTCCAAATGGGTATACAAAGTTAAGTATCGTTCGAATGGTGATGTTGAACGTTATAAAGCTCGCCTTGTTGCTAAGGGCTTCACTCAACTGGAAGGTGTTGATTTCTTTGAGACCTTTTCACCAGTTGCTAAGCTTACATCGATCCGGGTTTTGCTTGCTGTTGCTGCTGCAAAGGGTTGGGTCCTTGAACAATTAGATGTTGACAATGCATTTCTTCATGGTGACTTGCATGAAGAAGTGTACATGTCCATTCCTCAAGGGATGATATCTTCCAAGTCCAATCAAGTTTGCAGGTTGAACAAGTCCCTATATGGCTTAAAACAAGCTAGTCGTCAATGGCATAGCAAGTTGTCAGAGGCTCTTATTTCTCTGGGTTACGTTCAAGGGGTGGCTGATCATTCTATGTTTACCAGGCAGTCATCTTCTTCATTTACAATTCTTCTTGTGTATGTAGATGATGTGGTTCTTTCTGGGAACTCTCCCTCTGAAATCAACCGGGTCAAAACTTTCCTTCATGAAAGGTTTCGAATTAAGGATCTTGGTCCTCTCCGTTATTTCTTGGGACTGGAGGTTTCTCGCACCTCTCGTGGCATTCACCTTAATCAACGCAAATATGCGTTGGAAATACTTTCTGATATGGGCATGCTTGCTGCCAAACCATGCCAGACCCCTATGGTTGATTCTGCTCGTCTCACTCGGGTTGGGGGTACTCCACTTTCAGATGCCTCCACCTATCGTCGTCTTATTGGACGGTTATTGTATCTGACGACAACACATCCTGATCTTTGCTTTGCTGTTCATCAATTAAGTCAGTTTGTCTCTTGTCCTTATGATATTCATCACCAGGCTGCTATCCGTGTGTTGCGTTACTTGAAGGGTGCCCCAGCTTCTGGTCTTTTCTTTTCTGCCAAGCCTGACCTCAGTGTTCGAGCCTTTGCTGATTCCGACTGGGCTAGTTGCCCTGATACACGAAGATCCATCACCGGTTATTGCATATTTATTGGATCTTCTTTGGTTGCCTGGCGTTCAAAGAAACAATCTACTGTCTCTCGTTCTTCGTCTGAAGCGGAATACAGAGCTCTTGCTGCGCTGACATGTGAACTTCAATGGCTTCAATACTTATTTCAGGATCTTCTTCTTCCTAGGTCGAAGCCTGCATCTGTTTTTTGTGATAATAATTTTGCCATTTATCTAGCTCATAATCCTGCTTTTCATGAGCGGTCCAAACATATCGA
>JAVKPL010011060.1:0-117817 GCA_032173675.1 Gastrolobium villosum | reverse complement strand
CGGGTTCAGTTCATATACTGTGGAACCAACGTAACGCCGCGTTAGACAAAAATCAAAAAGTGCTTAGACTCACCATACTCTGAAAGCAGAATCAGAGACATTCTAATACTGTCTCAGGCTGTAGGAAGAGGCGATAAGTGTTGTGTTGATCAAGGAAACTAACAAAGGCCAAGAGCCAATTTATTTTGTCAGTAGGGCTTTGCAGGGTGCAGAAGTCAGGTACCAAAAGCTAGAAAAGGTGGCATTTGCTTTGCTGGTCACGGCCAGGAGGTTAAGGCTATATTTTCAGGGGTATCAAATAATTTTCAGGACCAATCAATCTATACGGCAGGTGTTGCACAAGCCAGACCTGGCAGGAAGAATGACTAACTGGGCGATTGAGCTTAGTGAATATGACATAGCATATGAAATCCGGAAAGCCATCAAGTCACAAGCTTTGGCCGACTTCATAATGGAACTGACGCCAGTGAACCCGGAAAATGAAGAATCCGGGAATGTATGGAAGGTCTATGTAGATGGATCATCCAACAATAAAGGAAGTGGAGCTGGAATCATACAGGAAAACCCAGAAGGAGTAACAATTGAACACTCCTTGAACTTGGGATTCCAACTTCAAATAATCAAGATGAATATGAAGCTCTGATAGCCGGGTTGATGCAGGCTAAAGAACACGGAGCTAGAAAGGTTAAAGTATTCAGTGACTCACAGCTGGTAACTTCGTAGATAGAAGAAAAATACCAGGCTAAAGGTCCTTTTCTAATGAAATATCTGAGTAGAGTTCAGGAAATTATGGTTGACTTTGATGAGGTGCAGGTTACTCACATCCCTCGAGGGGAAAATAGCCGAGCTGATATCTTGTCAAAGTTAACAAGCACCAAAAATCCAGGTAACCACAAAACTGTGGTTCAACAAAGCATAACAATGCCGAGTTGTGTAATGGCGATAACCTCGGCACATGACTGGAGGAAACCCCTAGTAGACTACTTAGAGAAAGGGATATTTCCAGAAGATCATCTAGAAGCAAGAAAGTTGGTCCGAGATGCGGCACAATACACAATCGTGAATGACCAGCTATTTAGAAAGGGTTTGCACAATCCCATGCTAAAATGCTTGAGCTCAGAAGGAGCAGAATATGTCCTCGCTGAAATCCATGGAGGAATAAACAGCCACCACATGGGAGGCAAAGCCTTGGCCAGAAAATCCCTCAGAGCTGGCTATTACTGGCCGACAATGGCGGCATACTCTAAAGAACACGTTAAGAAGTGTGACAGCTGCCAGAAGCATGCCAAATTAATTCTTTCAGCGCCTGAAGAGCTGAAATGCATCTCGGCTCCATGGCCGTTCTTCAAATTAGGAACGGATTTATTGGGACCCTTCAAAGCTGCTGAGGGGCAACTTAAGTGGCTGATCGTGGCTGTGGATTATTTCACAAAGTGGATAGAAGCAGAGCCAGTCACCATGATCACCTCGGCTAGAGTGCAAAGGTTCTTTGAACGGAACATTGTTTCCAGATTCGGAATCCCATCCGAGGTAGTCATTGATAATGGAACACAGTTTGCTGATAAGAAATTCCAGCAATTAATGAAAGATCTGCAAATCACACATCGGTTTGCGTCTGTGGAATACCCACAATCAAATGGGCAAGCCGAAGCAGCCAACAAAGTGATCGTGAACGCTCTCAAGAAGCGAATGTTTGATGCAGAAGAAAGCTGGGTTCAACAACTATACTTTGTCCTTTGGGGTTGTAGAACAAGTACCCAAACTATAACAGGGGAAACCCCTTATAGACTAACGTATGGATGTGAAGCCATGATTCCGGTGGAGGTTGGAGAACCCTCTTGGAGAAGACTGAATAGTCTCTTGAACAAGGCGAACGACAAAATAGTAATATGCTTACTGAAGAGTTAGATCTTGTCGACGAAGCTAGGGTTGTAGCTCACTGCCGGAATATGATGAGTAAACAACAAACAATGACAAAGTACAATAAGAAAGTGAGGCCAAGAATCTTTGAGAAAATGACTTGGTACTGAAAAGAGCTAATATTAGTAATAAAAGCGCCAGAGAAGGGAAACTTGCTGCAAACTAGGAAGACCCGTGTCGTGTTAAAGAGAAGCTCGGAAAAGGAGCTTATGTTCTAGAGACGATAGAAGGCAAAGGAATTAAGAGAACCTAGAATGCAGATAAGTTGAAGATATACTACAGCTAAATCCGGGATCCACCTTCACCCATTTGCAGCACTATTCAATCATATTTTCCTCTATTAGGGATTTAATTAAAGCCGAATATGCCGATGGATTCATGTAGTTTGCAATTTGATATCAATAAATGGGGAATTTTAAAAGATTTATCCTTGTCTATTTTTGATGTATCAATACAATATCCGAGGCACAAATACAATTTGCCATAATGACTCTGCTCAAGTCGAAATGTTCTCCATTTTGGTCAAGATACCAAAAGGGACAGATGTCAATATTGTTTTTACCTTAGATAAAATTGAATTATGAGGCTAAAATTCAATTAAATGGTTCAGTCAGCAAAGATGAGATCCATTGTTAATGCAGGCTTACCAGAACGAGTAAGTTCAACAAACATGCGTCATCGAGAATGACATAAAGCAGAATTCGTTCAATGCTTTGACATCGGCCAGGTCATGAATAAAAACTCGTATGATGCACGAGTTAGATACATCTACTAAAGTCGGAACTTAGTCTAGTAAACTTGGAGTTCAAATTAAATAGGACTTCTTAACTGCCTTTGGAAAAATCGGGTATTGAAAGAGGGGCTAACCAGGTCATGTAACTCGAGTAATACACTGCAAGAAAACTCAGACAAAGGGTTAACATATATGCCAAAAAGACTAAGTTATACACTTAGGCAAAGCACAACGGAGCTAGCTCTTTGAAAAAAGTAAATACGGTCTTGCAACGACATACCGAGTTATGCAGATACGAATACCTAGATAAATGCATCTATGGTGAATTAGGAATCAAAAAGGGGCCTAAAGCCCCAACAAGTTACAAAATATAACCGGCATCCCAGACCTTCATGTAGCTACAGCATCACGATGATTGCTAACCTCTTCACCTGCCTCAACCATTGCTTCATCCCTGCATTCTGTCTGTGTCACAGAATCGCAAGGGGGAGACTCGGGGGGAGGACCGACAATAGCACCTTGCCTGACATATGCCCTAGGATGCATCCCGGAGGTAGTAAAGGATAACTCCGGGTTCATAACTTTTAGCTGGCTTAAGTTGTTGTTGAAGGAGCCCACTACAGAATTTTCAAGTTCAGCTTGGTACTTCTCTGCAGAAGATCTGGCTTTCTTTAACTCGGCTTCATCTTTCTCATAAGTAATCTTAAAGTCTCTCAGTGATTTGTGGTTAAATGCATGTATGGCTTGCAGTTCGTTATGCTCACGTTGCATGTTGGAAAAATTATCTTTCATCTTTGACAACATCAGAGCTATCTGATCCTTCTCTTCCTTCACCAGGGAAAAATCTGCAAGGGCTTTAGCTTTTTCACCCTGACACTTACTTAAGTCTTCAAGGGTGCGAAGATAATCCTGCTTCAAGGAAAGTAGCGGCCTCGCCATTGTCGACATCTTCATACAGTTCAACTCCATATCCTCCAACTCCCTGATTTGTGAGGAGGAAAATGGAGAAGAGTTGAAGAAAATCTCGGGGGGACCAACAACATCTCGAAGGCCAACCGTAATCCCGGATTTCCACAAGGCATGTTTGGAAAGGCCGGAAGGTCGTGGGGGCATACTGGAAGACTGCATAGCCTGGGTAGTGGCTGGGATACCCTTATTCGGGTTACCTTTTGTAAGAACCCGCACCGCTAATTAAGGTAATTAGCGAATTAGTTATGATAATTAGGAAATGATTCCATAATTGACCTTAATAATTATTATTGGGCTTAAATAATTATATTGAGTGAGTAAAAATGCTGAAAGTCGCTTTTCGGAAGAAAAGCGCAGATACCGGTTCTGCTACCCGGTATAAATGCGTACCGGAAAAGTATCCCGGAAAATTATAATGAATGCATGATAATTACTAGAATATTATGTAGGACTGGTAAAACAAGTTTCAAGTCAAAATGATGTAATCTGATGCCAGAACTGATACTGGCTATGGAAAAGCGCGTACCGGAAAGGTGCTCCGAAAAATAAAATAAAAATATGAAAAATCTTAGAAAAATGTGTAGGTCTAGATTTCAAAGTTTGGGATCAAAATCTTTTGCGTTGCTATTAAGGCTAATACTGTGCGTTAAGTGGTCTTTGGGCTATAAATACTACCACTAAGGGCACAAAACCCTAGGCAGCTGCATTCATACGTGGGAATTGGGCTGACCAGCTGCTGTGCACTGTTCCATTGTTCCTCTTCTTGCATTTCTTGGCCAAGTTATCACCTTTGATACTTGTGTCACCATTCTAAACACTTGGGGAGGGTGAGGGTTAACCTTGGGGCTGCAATGTGGCCATCTTTCTGAGTTCAGGAAGCTGTGTTGGCTGGGTTGTGAGGCTGAGTTTGGAGCCTGAGTGATGGTTACTTTGTTGTGGTCATTTTGAGCTTCAAAGTGTCATCTTGGGATGCAAGAACCCACCTTGGAGGTGTCATTTTCGTGCTCCTACTTGGTCTGAGTTTGAGGAGTTGTTGGAGAGCTCCTTGAGCACTTTCCATTCTGTTTTTGAGCCTTGGTGAGTTCCACATACCATGATCATGTGTTTAAATGCTTAAAAATGGAACCTTGATGCATGTATTAAGCTAAGTTGATAACTTAAGGGTGGGGTAGGTTAAACACACCAATGCATGTCTAAATGACTATAATCGGTTAAAAGTGGGATCTTTGGAGTGGATATTCACGAAAATGCAGAAACTGCATTCTGTCGTGAGATATCCGGATATTTGTCGAACAGATATCTGGATATCAGTATCCGGATATGGTATCCGGATATTCATATCCGGATATGGTATCCGAATATGCATATTCAGATGAGGGAACTGGATATCCGGATATGGTATATCCGGATATGGTCAGTGTGATATCCGGATATGACATATCCAGATATGTCCCCTGTATATCCGGATATCCTGGGATTTCGCAGAACAGTAGCTGTGCTGTGTGAACAGTAAGCTATTGGGGTTTGTGGACCCTAGATTAATGAAGTTGAACTTCTGTAATTAATGAACTAAGTTAGAATCACATGATTAAGGGCTTATGGCTTTGTTGGAAACCTTAAGACTTAAAATGTAAAGGAAAGACGTAGTCTTTAAGTATATGCTTGTGATGCATAATTAATGATATATTATTGGTCCATAACAGATTGTGATACTGCTGTTTTTGGACTTGAGAGTGGTTGGACTCTTGGCTTGGATTGATTGCTTGCAAGGTAAGCTTTCGTGTCCTCGGTTTAGCTATGTTGTGGTTCCACCATGTCCCATGGGGATGTGGTTTATGCATGCTGTGTTACATGTTTTGATGTTTTAGAAATGCTGTTGAGCTATTATATGCAATGTGCTTTTATGATATGCATGTGATGTCCACCTATACGGTAAGCCTGAGTATGTGGTACATACAAGATGGTGAGGCTGTGGGTGAGGTGCAAGCGGTGTTCCTTGTACTTATGTGGGTATAGACGTATTCCTGCATTTCTCTGGCCAGTAGATTTTATAAACACACATGGCATAGATATCTGTTGCATTGCATAGTTTTAGAACTTATATTGTAAATACTGTTTTTGAACTTATATTACACATGTAAGTGAGCTTGGGGTGGAAGATCCTTGAGGACCCCTTGTCTTACTGAGATTTCTTGTTTAGAGATCTCACCCCACGTTTGGGGACGCTTATTTCAGGTTCAGGTAATGTTGAGGGCTCAGGTGGCAGGAGGCCAGAGCTGAGTTAGAATTATCTGTGCTTTGCTGAGATGATGGTTGCTGGCTAATCGACTGTTGTTTATGTTTACGCTTCGATATTATGTTTAGACTGTTGTTGGGCATTGTTGCCTTATTTGGTAAGCATGGGGTTTGTCCATGCCACATGGGTTGGTTATTGTCTTTTATTTTAAGTTGTAATTAAAATATCAGGATTTTGACCCAGGCTATGTGCTGTAGTCCTGTGGCTTTAGATACTCACATTATATTTATATATGAGGTATTTCAGTTAGTTGTCTTGCAATTTCCAAATGTAACACGCACATCTTGAACTTGTTCAAGAATTTCACAACCAGATAACAATCTTGGAGGATTACGCATCTCTTGCTTTCCATTAAATCGAACCTTGCTCAATCTAAATCTGTGTCTTTGATGAAGAAAACGTCGATGACCCATAAAACACCATTTTTTACTATGATGAAGATGACAAGTTTCAACATCAAAGTTGCATGATGGACAAGCTAACCCAGTGTATGTGTTCCATCCAGACAGATTATCCAATCCAGGAAAATCACTAATGGTCCACAATAAAGCTGCACGTAGTTTGAACATATCTTGTGTTGAAGCATCATAAGTATCTACACCGTCATGCCACAATTCCTGCAATTCTTTAATCAAGGGTTGTAAGTACACATCAATATCATTTCCTGGCATTCGTTTACCAGGAATTATCGTTGAAATAATGAATGATGTTGACTTCATACACAACCATGGAGGTGTATTGTACGGGATTAAAACAACAGGCCAAATGCTGTAGCTGGAACTCATATTACCAAATGGATTAAAGCTATCAGTAGTCAAACCAAGCCGAACATTTCGTGCGTCAGATGCAAATGATGTGTGCAGTGAATCAAATCTCTTCCAAGCTTCAGAATCTCTAGGATGCCTCATCTTGCCATCATTATCACCACCCATAGCATGCCATTTCATGTCTTCTGCAATCTTTGACGACATAAACAATCTTTGGAGGCGTGGTTTGAGAGGAAAGTAATGAACTACTTTTTCTGCCACATTACGCTTACTACTTTGATCACTAAGGTCACCACCTTTTGTGCGTGGTTTCCATCTCGATGTGCTGCACACCTTGCAAATTTGTAAATTTTCATTATCCACACCCCAATATAGCATACAATTTTTTGGACAAGCATGTATCTTCTGATAATCCAAACCCAGTTTGGTAATTGTTTTCTTTGCCTCATAAAAGGATTTTGGAATTTTTGCTTGTTCAAAAGCATCATGTAGTAATTCCAATATCAGACTCATTGCCTTGTCACTCATCCCACACAAACATTTGATATGATACAACTTCACAATAAAAGATAACTTTGAATATTTCTTACACCCTTCATAAAATGGTTGCTCTCCATCTTTTTCCAATTCATAAAATTCATTACACCCTTCAAACACTCTTTCATGTGGATTATGTGTTGGATTTTCGTCTTCTCCAATATTTGAATTCTCATGGTGCCCATCCACCCCAAAAACATCATTTACCATCGTTCGAATTATGTCTTCATGACCAATGTCATCTTCGGGAACACCCGCTACATCTAGCTCAACATTACTACTTTCGGTAACCTCTGACTCGCCGTGGAAATACCAAAAAGTATATCCTTCTGGGAATTTTGTGCAAAGTAAATGATCATACACTACCTCCTTTGCAAGCCACTTTCTAAAACCACAACAAGAGCAAGGGCATAGTATCAAAAGATCTACAGAACTATGCGAAATAGAAAAATCAATGAATGCCCTAACTCCTCGTTCATATTCAACTGTATTTCGCGGTTTCATAATCCATGTCTTATCCATTTGCTTTGAAAAATAACGACAACTTTGTTAGAATTTGCCAAACTTTATCAGATCCAACTTCTATTAATTTCACAACTACGCAATATTCTTAAGTTCACCATTTAGTGTTTTGATTATCCATAAAACACCATCGCCGACTCTAATACAGCAGTAGAAAGGACTAACCTAATCTAAAGCATAAGTAAGAACATATGGGCATAATCTAATGCAGCATGCATTTTGCTGCCCAAGAAGTAACTTGTTTGTTACTTCTAGAAAATATTTTCCGCATTACATTCTACTCCTAGCATTACATTCAGGAATGAAATCATACTTAAACAAGCAAAGTGAACCATCTTAGTAGATTTGGTGAAAAGAGAGAAATAGCAGATTTGGGCTACACTCTGATATTGTAGCAACCATTTTAGCAGATTTGGTGAAAAGAGAGAAATAGTGGAAGGAGGTGGCAGAATGGGAAAGGATGAATTAGATGGGAATTAAAGAGAGAATCAAGGGATAAGATTGAGGAATTAGAACCATAACTAATTCCCATAAAAACATTATAATAATTGAAAATATTAAAAAGTTCTATGTCCCAATAAGAGTCTAGGTGCTGATTGCTGAAACATTGATACTGGCATCAACACAGTCAGTCTAGAATGAACTTCACTATAACTCAGCCGGAGAATATGGATCAAAATATTCTTTTTTATGAATAGCCAAAATGTTGGAATTTTTGTACAACATAATGGAACTGTTTAAGGAAATCCTTGAAGAAAAAATTGAAGAACATCAGTCACGAAGAACATCAACTGTTTAATGAACTTCACTTTTATGGTTTATTGTTGGAGAACAATAATAGAAGCAAAATAGCATGATTTCCTCTCTTCAACTATGTATTTATGGATATATAAAACCACAAAGAAATTATTAAGTTGAGCATTAACTAGTCCCTTTCTTCTAACCTTTTCCTTACTACAAAGAAAAGGAGAATAAAATGACTTTTTCCTCATCAATCAACCTCCCTCAGTGCGGCTCAAAAGACAAACCCCACTAAGAGTTCACACCAGAAATTAAAAAAGAAATGAAAGAAAGATTACAGAACACGGAAGTATCACAGGAAAACACTTCCTATCTATACTACTTTTCTTTCCTTTTGTAACACTTTTTTCCAGATCCAGCACTTAGAGCCAACTCTAGCTGTTTCCACTTGTGCTATGATTATGATTTATGAGAAAACATTCTGAATGGAAGGCGGAATAAACTAAACGAATAATATACTACCATTTGCTTTCAACTTGTATACTATTTTATGGCATTTGGTGTTTGGACTTTGGACATATACATATTATGTAGGTAGCTTCATCCATCCCATTCCTATAACTGAAAAAGTATAGTTACTTTCCATTCCCCATGCCTATCAATATTAAAATTACCCATATATATTGGTGGAGTGTAGCTCAACTAGTATCTGCCCTACTCTTTAACAGAGGGCTGTGGTTATGCAGTGGGGTTTCAAACTACAAACTCCTCATTTCGCATTCCCTATTAGGAAGCAATGTCATATATATGTGTGTGTGTGTGTTGTGTGACATTGATGATAGTTTGAATATTATATGCTATGTATTAGATTTCTGTTGACTTTATATCATATATATATTACTCCTTGTTTTCCTGTGCACAGTTTAGAACAACCTGACAAAGACACATCATTGAAGGTTCAGAAAGATGTGGCGATGAAACATCCAGCCCCACTTCTATGGTACATAAAAACCTAATTATAGCAAGCTTATTTCTTGGTACTGATCAGTTAACATGTTCCCTATTTCTTTAAAGTTTTCTAATATCAACTAAGCAAAAATAAAATCAAAATAAAATAAAAGTTTTCTAATCTCATAGAGTCTTTCACAAAAAACCCATGGTTTGAGCTAATTAACAGCAAGTGCAAATGGATGAAGAAGAATAACAAAAATTACCTATATATAAATCAAATTTGTGGAATTGGAAAGAAACTGAAGTCATAAACCAAATTCTCAGACAAACTGAACAGGTATTGAAGGAAATTTTGTTTCACCTACCTCAGGAACTCCTCCAACATGTAACAGCCCGTTGTACACCGGTATTGTTAACATTAATTATGATATTAAGCGCAGTTACAATCACAGCAATTCATTTATAAAAATGAGAATAAACTTTTTCCGATTATTACGCGAACAGTAAAAGTATAAAAAGCGTAATAATAAAAAGCTGTGATCGTAACTGAAACACTAGCGGAAGACTTTCTTAACTATTTATACACTTTACTTTATCACATACAACATACTAAGGGGTTCCCATAAACCCACTTAGCCAATTCCTCACTTTTTACGTTATTACCACTTAACCGGATTTGCTAATTTATTTTTCTACGAACACAAAACAAAAATCCAAACTTAGACTCCAGGTTATCTTTTTTTCTTATTCACTTAACTTTCTAACAAGCTATCACACACTCGATTCCGAGCTCGTGAGCTCCGGTTATCGCCGTTTGAAGTTGGACAAACAACATTGCCTACCAACTCCAAAACAGCCTAAAACCTCCAATCTTCACGGAATGAACTGCACCTAACCACCCAGCCACTATCTCTAAAACTTTTACACCATAAACTAGACACCTCAAACTTTGATTTGATATTTCGTATACTTAATTTGACCAAGTAACGAAGCGGGAATTAATTTCCCTAAATTGCCCCAGATCTGCCCACTGAAACAGGACAGAACAGGGCAGAACATGCCTTCAGCCACCATGGGCTGCGCACACCACCAATGATCCTAGGATTTTGACACAACGTAGGGGACATCTTAAGCTTCAAAATGGCGTATGGCACGTCCCAATTGGACCACTATGGAGAGAGATACGCTCTCCCAAAGTTCACCCAAAAACTACCAATTCTACAGAAAATTTGCCAGAGTTTCCTTTGTATTTCCTAAAATCTCCAAATTTGCATAAGCTGTGTTTAACACTACTAATACATCTGAAATCCAGCAATGTCCAATGGGTGGCACACACAAGAACCAAAAACGCCTTGGGGCACTTACAACCCAATCCAATATACACTTAAAACATAAGCAGTTTACTTTTAAATCCTTTATAGTTTCAATCACTAACTTTCAATTTCATGCATAATTCATCATACGGATAATCATAAACCTAAAATAGGCCTAAAGCCCTTCCATCATCATGCATACATCCATGGTACATTTACAATACTGGATTACAATTACATTTACAACTTTAACTACAAATATTTACATATTACAACTTCATTTGCCAAATAAATCCATAAACTAAAATGACATGATAGCTAAACTTAGCCAAAATAACATGAACATAATGCTAATGGACTCCTCCTACATACATATACATGTTCATGCTCTAAGTCTAGCCTAGGCCAAATGGCCACCAAAAAGCAAACTATGCACCACTGCTCCACTCATTATCATGCGGGCTTCTTGCCCGCTGCTCCGTGTCCACTGTTACATCATGACACGGTGAGATATACGAATATATCTCAGTAACCAAGAGTTTCTGGAGAAAACTCCACCCAATGGTTCACTTCGATGTATATCAATAGCATAAAAACAACACCACTGTTATAAAACGGGATAAAGCAAGGGATTTAGAGAAAGGGGAAATATATCGGAAACAACTACGACATGTGGGATGGTAGCTACCAATACCACGCCATGTCCTCGGCTAGACGCCTATGGGTACTACCCCTGGCGTGTTCATAGAACAACCCACCAAGGTACCCCTTCCAACCATATACACCCGAGACTACCTAGTGTGCTCCTATCCGGATGACACACCACGACCCTGGGTCAACTGGAACTCCCTCTCGGAGACCTATCCTGTGGCAGTCCGGAAAAACTTGCCCAAAGGCTAAAAATATCTACTGGCCAGAGATCTGGTACATAAGTACCCACTGTGATAATGCATATGCATGCTCATGCTATTCTACACTACTCATACACACTTCCTACCATTGCCATCAACTAGCAAGGTGGAACACAAAAGGGGAACAAGCCCCAGTACCAAGAGGTTACCTTTCTTTTTCTTTCCACTGAGCTCTGCAGAACTCCACTTACAGCTTGATTCACAGGGAACACCTACACAGAGGACAATTCCACACACTTAAAACTTTAAACCACTGATGAATTTTAACATATCATGTGTAAATCACATCACTTACCTCAATCCACTTGATCCAAGACCAAGGGCAATCCACTGTTTCACTGTTCCAAGTTTATATCCATGTACGGCAACCTATACAACCATGCATAGCCGTCAGTTTCAGTCAAAATACGTCAAAACGCAAAAAACGTCAGATTTCGTCTCCCCTCCTATAGGGTTCGGCCAAAACAGTGTTATATTGGGTTTTATTTTTCTAAATTTTCTTTCTCATTTTATTACACTTACTTAGGTTACCCAAAGGCTAGTTCAATCGTCGTTTTTCTATTTTACGACTTTTACGCAACGTTTTGCGAAATATTACACTTTAGGCACATTTTGCCACTTTCAACACTTATTATTATTACATTGATCCTTCCACATGCCAATCACCACACAACCCATCTAATGAATTTTTCATCACATAACTAAACACCAAAGTTTTCTAAAACATCAATTTGCTCACTTATACATAAATGGCCGAATCTTTGTTAGCCAAACCAAGGATTTCCACTCAATTCCTATGGCCCACAACTCACATGATCACTTCATATCATCATATAATCACACTAAAATTCACTATACCACACATTAACACAAAACTTAAAAATCCATTTCATGCACTAATTTTTTCTAAGTTAAAATTCACTTTCGAGCATCTACAGTAAGCGGTAGAGGGAAAAGAGCACGTGTTAGTGATCGTGATGCACATGGGAACACCATGCAGTGGAAGAAGAAAAGCATTTTTTTTGAGCTTCCATACTGGAGGCATAATTTATTGCGTCACAATCTTGACCTGATGCACATTGAGAAGAATGTATGCGACAATATCATCTTCACATTGCTTAATGATGCGACTAAATCAAAAGATCATTTGAATGCTAGAAAAGACTTGCAAATAATGGGTTGTAAAAATGACCTCTGGCCATTAGAGAATGGAAAGTATCCTTTGGCAGTGTACATAATGACTAATCAAGGCAAGAAGGCTTTCCCAAAGAACTTGAGGAATATCGCCGTACCAGATGGTTATGCTAGTAACATTGCTAGGTGCATAGATGTTGATTCCATGCGGCTGAACGGGATGTTGAAAAGTCATGATTGTCATATATTGATGGAGCAACTACTACTGTTGGCCATGCGAATCTCATTGCCTGATAATGTATCACATATTTTGATTGAGTTGTGCTCATTCTTCAAGCAGATATGCGATAAGGTATTGACTGCTTTTGATTTGGATAATTTACAACGTCAAGTTGTGCTAACTCTACGCCACATGGAAATGTTATTTCCCCCATCATTTTTCACTGTCATGGTTCATTTGATTGTTCATCTTGTTGAGGAAGCTAAGCTTGGAGGCCCCGTTCACTACCGATGGATGTATTCTATTGAGAGATACTTGGGAAAATTGAAATCGTATGTTCGTAATAGAGCACAACCAGAAGGGTCTATAGGCCAAGGTTACCTAACACAAGAAATCTTAACATTTTGTTCAAGGTACCTTGATAATATTGAGATCCAATGGAATCGACCTAGACGTGTTGATGACGTTCCTGATGATTTGTACCCTAAATCACGCGTAGATGATTTGTTTCCCAAGGAAGGAAAGCCCATTGGTGCATTTACCGATTTTAATCTTACATCCATGGAATGGTTACATGCTCATAGGCACGTACTAACAAATTGCCCACTTGTTGAAAGCTATGTTCAGTAAGTACTGTCAATCCTTGTTTAGTTAATGTAAGTTCTTTCCATGGAATGTTTTTTTAATGTCATTATTTTAATTAGGGAATTTAGGACTGACTTGAAGACAACTAAGGAGGAGTAATAGAAGTCAAGCTGACATAGTTAGGCGGGTTCATAGAGAGTTTGTTGATTGGTTCTCTAAACGTGTGAGTATTTATCGCATTAGTCCACATTGATGAAGATTGCTTTTTTTTTTAAGTTTAAATGTAGTTAACTAACATTAGTCAGTTAACTATTGTAGGTTGTTATTGATATGGACAATATTGAGGAATCAGACAAAGCCATTATGTTTTCCCTTGCAAAAGGTCCACTTTATCAAGCTAGAAGGTTTAATGCGTATAATGTCAACGGCACCAAGTATCGTACCTTGGCTCGCGATAAGAACCTAAAAACCCAAAATAGTGGGGTTTACAGAACATTTGACACTAGAAGTTACTCAAGTAGTAAAGATGGCCAAATGATATGTGGAGAGGTTCCTTACTATGGCAAATTGATTGACATCGTTGAGATTAATTACAATGGATTCTTCACAGTGACATTGTTTAAATGCCAACGAGCTGATACCACTACTCAAAGAGGGTTTAAAAAGGATAAATTGGGTTTTAATCAAGTGAACTTTTCTAAATTGATACATACCGGTGAGAAAGAGGATGATGATCCGTATATTAAAGCTTCTGAAGCTCAAATGGTTTTTTACGTTGATGATGAGAAAGAAAATGGGTGGAGTATAACTGTTAATGTGAAGCCAAGAGACTTGTATGATATGGGTGAAGATATTATGACATGCACTGACCAATTTCCATCACAAAACCTGGACCAAATTTTAGTTCATGACACAATACCTCTACACCTAGCTAGACCTGCCATAGATGATGATGTTCCAAATTTGATTCCTAGTCCAAATGATGAAGATGAAATGGATGTGATCTATTACTTGCAGGAATTACGCCCATAATTTCAAATATTGTTTTGTATTATATTATTTTCGAATGGCTAGGTTTAAAATGGTATATTCTGTTTTTATTTTGTTTAAGTATGGAAAATTTTTTGATGTGTAAGCTATGATTCATTTTAAAAGGTATGGACAATATTCTGTTTTACTTGCTGCTATACATATTGGTTTCTGTTTCACTTGCTGCTATACATATTGACATAAAAAATTGCTACTAGTTATAGGTAAACTCTTCTTTAAATTAAATTAAATTTGTTATTTATATTGTATGACCACAAATAAATTTATTTTACAGGAAAATGGCGCGTACTAAAAGATTCATTGCAAGGAATCAATCCACAAGCTCTACTACTCATGCACTTGAAGGTCAACATGGGCAGCCAAGCACTGAACTAGAACATAATTCAAATTTGATAAGTACTCAGCCACATGAATTGGCAGTCCAGCAAGAACAAATTTCAAGCCAATCTCCACAAGGTTCTAGTCCATCTCAGCCACCTATTCAAAGACCACCAACAAACCATCCGAAGAGGACATGCAACAATTACTGGGTTATTGATGTCTTAGCTGATAATTGAACAACTAGTGAGGAACGATTGCGGGTAAGGGATGTTTTGGTACTTCCCTGTCACAAGAGAGTGGTTGTGGGATGGAATGAGGATAAACAACCTGTTGGAGATTCTGGTGGACTTCTCCATGGATTTTTGGGACATAATGCATGTGATCCCAAAATATTCCCCATATGTTATGATAGATGGCCAAATGTAGCTCCAGTGTATAAGGAAGGAGCTTGGAAGAGCACTATTAAGGTATGGATAATTGTACTTCAACGCCATATTTTGGAACTTGAACTTTTGGGACAGTGCTAGTACTTTAGCTGGTGAAGTTGAGAAACCCCATAAAACATTCCCAAAAGCTTTGTTATTTGCTGGGTTGTTTTCTTGTTTAGCTTATACAATTCCTTTACTATCTGCCATTGGGGCCATGCCACTTGATCAACAAAATTGGGTTGATGGGTATTTTGCAGATGTTGCTTACTTGTTTAGCTTATATAATTCCTTCAATTTCTTTACTTGTTGCTTACTTGTTTCTTATGCTAATGCAGGAAATTCTTTTATTTGAACTTTCTTTGTTAATTGTGTGTGAAACTTGTAAATTCAGCATGACTCATTTATTCTTTTTTTCTTTTGCATTAGGCTGCAGACTTGGGATCTCCAGGACTCAGAAGATCCTCTAATGGCAGTTATGACCCACATTGTGAAGAACCAAATGCATCACCTCTTGCTCAACCTCCACCACCAGCACCTGAATCTTAAATTTTAATTGTTCACACTTTTTGCAATCCATGTATGGACACTTTTTTGCTTCCTGGATATAATTTAGCTACATGACATTGTGCATGGATTTCTTCCATGAATGGTTGTTAGTTTTCTGGATTTTTAACTGTTGACATTTCTAGTTAAGTCCCTTATGGTTGTTGAATATGCATTGTTAGCTAAAGTTGTTAGGTTATTACTCCTTCAATGAATGTATGCATATTTAAATTCTCGTTTATTAATGGATATGTTTTGCTCTTGCTCTTACTCTTAGTATTTTTTTATAAACAAAATTATAAATTATTTTTAAAGAAATATGTTCTCTAATAAAAAGGTCAAAAAATAACTGAAAAATGAATTTGTGTGTATAAAAGGACGAAAATAACTGCCTAATAAAGTGCCAGATAAGAAAATCACGTTATTAACCTAAAAAAATCATGTTTTATAACTACAGGCGGTTAAAGAAACCGCCTGAGAAACATTTTGATTATTTAACTTTTAATAACCACCCCAAGTTCCGCCTGAAAAACCGCCTCTGATTTCTTAACCAGTATATTTGGAAGCAAAATTCAGGCGTTTCCACCCGTCACAAAGACCGTCGGAGTATTCCTCAAGCGGTTATTCCAGCAGTTGAGATAAACCGTCGGAGGATGATATCGCGACTGTGTTATCTCCGACTGTTGAGTAACCACCGAAAGAATTAAACAGAGGCGGTTTGAACCGCCTGTGAATGAAAATATAACCGCCTCTGTATGCTTGTTTTTTGGTAGTGTGAGATGATCTGCCTTTAGAGTCAGTAAATTGAAGATTCCCTATTTCGAATAAAGCTTACCCTAAACCGCAGGGGTTGATACATTTTCTTACCCTAGGTTAATGGGAAGATAATCGTGACGAAGGGAAATACATACGTTAACCAAATATGTGTAATAGGATGGTCAAGTAATTAATCTGACTAGCTCTGGGGAAACAAAGCATTGCTAGTGCTCTGTGTTGTCATTAATTGGGTTGTGGCCTTGTTGAGCCCAAGCCCAGTTATGTCAGAGGCTAAGTTGGATCTAATGGGTCACACACTAACACCTTGTAGTCATGATGAACTAGCTTTAAAGGTATTGGGCCTAATAATGGTTATTAGCCCAAGAAGCTGTTTGGAAGCCCATCTAAAGGGTGGAGGGCGCATGGAGCATTGTAATGGGCTTGGATAGTCCAAGACATTACTAATTAATTTAATTAGTTAAATTAATTATCAAACATATAAATTTTGAATTTTGAATTTGAATTTGGAATTTGAATTTTGAAATTCGAATTTTGAATTTGAAATTTGAAATTTAAATTTTGAAATTGGATTTTAAAATTTAAATTTTGAATTTGAAATTTTGAATTTTGAATTTTGAATTTGAATGTTTGAACATTTGAATTCAAATGTTTGAATTCGAATTTGAATTGGCTACGAAAAGTTGTTTCACAACAAAAGGATAAGATGAGATCTTGTTGGAATATTCCCTGCATCAAGAAAAGATATTTGATCTTATACAATGATGAAGTGGTGCACAATTTTGGATCCAAAGTGAGTGTCATTTTGTCATCTAAATGTACTACAATTCTGATTTGGTTGGTTAAGAGAATCAGTGAGTCAGTTGATTCAAATTTGAATGCAACTACTCAATGTATCTAGACTCAAAATAGGACTAAATGGGGCGCATGAAATGGTTGGTCATATGATGACAATTAGGTCAGAATCTTGAAAGGATAATGACCTAATCTTATAAGGATTCAAATGAAAGGTGGTTAGCAATTTTGAATTGCAAACAAATCCTTGATTCCCTCCAACCATGCGCATATTTGGTGAGATTTTCAAGTAAGAAAATCTTATCATTCTATCCTACTAATTAACCTAATGTGTGCGCAAAAGGGAGCTCATTGTTCACCTTAGGGTTTTCACAAAAACCTAGCCTATTCTCCATCCCTCTCATGCGCAATTCTATAGGGTAGTTCACTACACCTTTCCAAACACAATACCTAGCCTCCACCTTCACCAATTGGGCGCATCGCAAGCCTCATTGTGGTGATCATCTGGTGACTTGCAAGAAGGTGTTCTTGCATCATTGACGAATGGTGGTGTGGATCAACATTAGAGGGTTTGAACCCTTCAGACCTGGCAATTGATCTCCCTGACTGATCAGGCCAAAACAAGGTAACATCATGCTGTCCTAAAGCATGGATCTTTATGTGCATGTATGTTTCCGCGTGAAATTTTTTTGTTTTTCCACCTTACATGCATCGGCCTTCAAGGCTATTTTACTTTCATGCACAGCTTGCTCTAAATTGCTAGAGCCTTCATTCAACATCATTCTTTGCTCGTGAGCTTGAAGAGAACCCACAAGCTCATCAATAGACATAACTGACAAGTCTTTGGTTTCTTCAACGGCAGTAACAATATAATCAAATCTTCTTGTTAACGAGCGTAATACCTTCTCCATCTTTTCTGACATCATCTAAGGCTTCTCCATTTCTTTTCATCTCCTTGGCCACCTTTTGTTCTCGTGAGACATAATCCGTGACTGGCTCTCCACTTTGCGTCTTTAAGTTTTCAAACTCAGCTTTGTGACTAGAGCCACACTTTTTTTGCTTTGTCAGCTCCTTGACAGGATTTCTGTAAGATCCCCATGCTTCTTTGGATGACTTTGCCTCAGATATTTTCTCAAACTTTGATTCATCAACACTTTGAAAAATTAAAAATAGAGCCTTCTTGTCCTTCTTACGTGTTTCCTTAAGTGTCCTTCTTTGTGCATCTGTCATGGCTGCTTCAGCTATTACATCTACAGGCTCCGAGTATCCGATTTCAACAAGCTCCTAAACATCTTGTGAACCTAGGAGCGTCTTCATGCGAGTGCTCCAATTTCCATAATTTGTCTTAGTCAATATGGAATTTGAGGTTGAAACATCTCCTTCATCTTTGATCGACCGTAGCTCTGATACCACTTGTTGGAAATCTAAGAGATATAATGAAGAAATGCAGAAGAAACTCTTGTATTAAAATTTTAATAAAAGACAAAATACAATACAACAACACAATTTCTCCTTAAACACTCACTCTTTCTTTCACAAGTGCTACGATACTTCTACACTCACACACTTTGTTTCATTTTATTTCTTTTTAATTCTCTCTATATTACAATAACACACTCACTTCACAACCTATATCAACTAATGTTGTCCCACTCTCACAATTATTCAAACATCCCACACTCATGTCCAGCTCCTTTATTTTCTTTTTTCAATAAAACATCTAAATTATTTAGCTAAATAATAGCTTGCATAAATGATATTGTCTTAGAGCTTTCTATTTATTATTTGTAGTGGAATTTGTCTTTCAATTATAGCTAACATGGTGGGGACTAAACCAAAGTTGGGTTTGTCTTCTAAAATGTTGTTCTTCTTGAGGAGGAGGTCGTCATTTATTATCCTGAGAATAGTTTTTGTGAGATTATTGTGTATGGGATGCTTTGTGTCCAACATTTTACTTATTTTACAACTTATCTTTGTTCAGAATATGTATTGCAAGAAATTAAGAAAGTTGTCTTTGTGGAACCTACACGCATTCAGTCTCGAGGTTGGCCAATGGCTTTGAAGGGACGTGATCTGATAAAAATTGCAGAAACAGGATCAGGGATGACGCTTCCTTACTTGTTACCCGCCATAGTGCATTCTAGGTAAGTAGATAAGGAAGCAATGTGACTGAGATGTAAAGGTTCCTTTTCTTTTTGCCTCTGACCTTTTTTTTCCTGTGTAATAATTAATTAACAATATTTCTAGATCCTGGGGATGGACCTATTGTGTTAGTTTTGGCCCCAACCAAGAGAGAGAGTCTTGCCTAACAATCTCCGAGTCGAAAAGGTGGTCGCTGACTACAAACGGAGAGCGTGCACGGATCTGAAAATGGACGACTAAACACAACAACAAATTTGAAGTGTTGATAAAATAGAGAGACAAAAAGTTAGTAAAATGACCTCAAAAGCAGGGTTAACTTCGTAAATTAGATGCACATTCCCCGCAATATTTTATTATCAACCAAACATACCATTTATAAATTCAACCCAATATTCCCAGATATATTTTTATCCACCAAACAATTTTTTTGTAATTGTCCCGAAAAACTACCTTTCCCACCAAAATCTAGAAAATAAGATTTCCAAGTTTAAAATTTTTTTCTCCTATACCAAACATCCCCTTAAGGATAAATTTTAAAGTGAAAAACCATTATGTTTTTTATTTAAAAAAATAAATACCTAAAGATTGTAAAATAATAATAATTTATCTAAATGGGCTGCAATACGTCATTTCACTTCACACAGCACCTTAGAATGACATTATCAATACAAAAATTGCTGACAGTGCCATATGATTAGTAGACGTGGAAAGCATTGGTACATTTATGATAATTAAATCATGGGTAAAGTGTGTGTCATTTAAAAGGATGTAAATTTATGTCATTTCAAGAGAGAGGAAGAGATAGATAAAGGAGGAGAAAGAATTGACAAAAAAATAAAGGTGTGGGTCCCACTTCTTTGTGTGAGTGAAAGGATATAAGTTGTGTCATTTAAAAGGATAAACATTTTTCCTTTAAATCATGCTTGTACACTCCTACAAATACCCGTTTTCAATGACATATGTAAGGTGGCACTCAAGGAATTGATTCCTTTAGCTGTAATGGTTATTCACGCATGGCATGAAAAATGGTGTTATTTTGCAGTACCTCATCATATGCTATGAAGCACCGACACTTCAAAAACCCTGACGTGTCGTGTCCGACACTTCCCGACACTCTCGGACACCCCGACACTCCCCGACACTTCAACACGCGTTATAAAAATTCAAAAAAAGTTTCAAAAGTTGCGTTGCGTTGAGTTTTAATTCTAGTTATTATATTCGTTGTACTGCGATTACCATTTTATTGAGTTTAATATAAATATTTGTGATACCTTATGTTTATTTGTAAAATTTATGAATATTATAAGTTTAGATTCATTTTTTTGTTAAATTATTGGATATTAAATATAATATACACTACATAAATTAAAAATATTATTTAATATCAAAACGTGTCCTAACGTGTCGAAATCTAACATTTTTTAGAATTAACGTGTCGGAGTGTCGTGTCGTATCGTGTCACGTGTCCAGTGTCGGTGTCGGTGCTACATAGATCATATGCACCAACTTGCATAAAGTATTTCATTTTTTTAAAAGTACTTATAAAATTTAAGGACTTTATTAATCGCATGTTATAGGAGATTAGTTTATTTTTTCTGTAATGTGTAAGAACCCGCACCGTTAATTATGGAAATTAATTAATTAAATGTGAGAATTATGAAATAATTTCATAATTGACGCTAATAATTATTATGAGGCTTTAATAATTATAGTAAGTGAGAAATAATGTTGAAAGTGGCTTTTCGGACGAAAAGTGCAGATACCAGTTATGCTACCCGGTATAAATGCGTACCGGTGAAGTATCCCGGAAAATTATAATAAGTGCATGAATATTCCTAGAATATTATATAGGATTAGTAAACAAGTTTCAGGTCAAAATAATGAGAACTGGTGCCAGAACTGATACTTGCTATGGAAAAACGCGTACCGGAAAAATAGCCCGTTGTTCACCGGTGTTGTTATCATTAATTATGATATTAAGCGCAGTTACAATCACAACAGTTCATTTATTAAATACGGTTAAACTTTTTTCATTCATTACGCAACATTCAAAATCGTTAAGCGTAATAACTAAAAGCTGTGACCGTAACAGTGACACATTGCGGAAGACTTATTCCATCTACTGACATAATTTATTTCACTTATTATTGAACTCACAGGGTTTCCATAAACCCCTTATATTGCCATCTTTTTGTACATTTACTACCTATCCAAAACTACCCCCCACTCAGATGAGCAGGCACCAGAATACGCACAAAACGAAAAATTTACTAGAGACTGGCGCCAGGTGGCGCCAACCAACGCCACAACATTTCTTGAAGACTGGCGCTAGGTGGCGCCATTATGGCGCCAACCAGCGCCACAGCACTGCCTTATTTTTCCCATTTCGTGTTTCTTCCTAATCCATGGCGCCAAGGGGGCGCCACTCCACTGTCTCATTTTTCACAATCAAGTGCAGGGGCCACTCCAGGGGCTGAGTTCCCGACCTTCTACCGCCCCATTTCTAACTCCGATTAACCCTAAATTCTGACACAACATAGAGGGTAACTCCACCTTCAAAATGGTTTAAGGCCCATACCTATTGGACCACGTTGGAGGGAGTTACGTTCCCCCAAAGTTCACTAAAATATGTGCCAATTTCCTAAAAATTGGCCAGAGTTCCCTTTGTTTTTACAAAATTCCCAATTTTGCCAATGCAACCTAAACACATATAGGTATATAAAATCACATGGGTGGCACAAACAAGGACCAACAACGCCTTGGGGCACTTACAACCCATCACAGTCCAGTTACATGTATAATATTCATTATGTTTCAATCACCAAGGTTCTATTTCATGCTTTTATTAACCATACAAATAATCAATTCACGAATTAGGCTTAAAGCCCTTTACATTACATTTACATACTTCCAATACATCATAGGTGGCTATGGACAGATCCCATTCTCACACAGAATATACATATTCAAATGCATGGCATTTTCAACATGCACAAGTTCATGGCCTAAATTCAAAACATAAATTCCTATGCTAAGTATATCCAACTGAATCCTGTAACATGTGATGCCTCCCATATACACCTCATGCTCCACTCCTCCAGGCTCAACCTATCCTGAAATGATGTCCCCAAACGCGGGGTGAGATATACAAATATATCTCAGTAAACCAAGGGTACTAGACCCTAGTTCCAAAGGTTTACCTCAACTCCGAAGCTAATGCCACATACGTAAGCTCCAAGCTTAATTCGCTTCTATAGCGTCCGTGAGAGGAAACCTATATGATCAACAAAATGTTCATCAATACAATTTCCATGACAACCATTTACTTTCAAAGTAATCATACATCCTACATTCTTCCTTCCAATTCCACAACAACATATTAACCTACCATCCATTTAAACACCACTTAATATCATACAATCTCAACTTCACAACTTTTACATCATTTTTCCTCTAAACCCTTTATGGTTCGAATTCTTCAAAGGATGGTACTATAAGGTTTTCAATTCAATTTTAACACTCATACTCATCATATAATCATATTACAACATCCTACAACTAATCATCAATCTATTCCTTACACAATTCAATTTTCACAAATCCTAGGCATCATGCAAAATCCTAAGTTATGAACATTTTTCACCAATAATTTTTATTGCATTTCTAGCTCAAATACATCATTCTAAGACATAATCATCTATTGCACATTTTCCATTTGAGCTCTCTAACTACACAAATCATCCATCACAACTTCAACACAAAACCCATTTTATGATTTTCACAAAAACTCCATGAAACTAGGAATACTTACAACCAATAGCTTTCTAATGCTCCAATGGTTGAAGATCAAGTGTCCACCCATGCTCCCCAAAATCCTCAAATTTGCACAATGAGGTGGAAAAATGATCTAATCGTACACTCACTTTCATGACTCTCTCAAGAAGGGTAATATACTCACAACCTCACTACAAACAACTTTAGTGTTGGAACTTTATCAATTTGGCGACTCAAAGGTGTGGAAAAGGGCAAGAAAATTTCTTGCCCTTGCCTTCCATGGAGGCGTTCACGAAGGGAGAAGAAGAGAGAAAAGAGAGAGAGAGAAAAAAAAAAGGGCCGCGTGGGGGAGAAGGAAAAAGAGAAGGAAACTTAAGTGGTTTTGGTGGGAGCGGGTCCCACACGCGATTTATCTTTAATCCCTCACCTAATTCCAATCACAAATTCACAATCTACATATTTTTCTGGTTTATGACATATTTTTATTTCCTCAAAATACTCATAAAAATTTCACTCTTATAAGTACAATTATACCGCAGTATTTCTACACCGGGAAAATCATTATTCATCAAAATTTTCAAAACTTGCCTATTCACTCAATTTCTCGTCCTGAATCCATTTCCGGCATTATTTTTATCATTTGAGTTCTCCTACTCCATTTTTCATGCCTCGGTTTACGTTTTTGGCAAATTACCATTTTGCCCATGGTACACATTTTGACCCCCATTTCAGGATTTCCACTAATCCTTCCCTTTTAACCCACATTATATCATATAAATTCACATTTGAATTTACGAGGTGTTATATTCACGCCACCTTTTTGGAATTTCGTCCGCAAAATCAAATTATACTTATATGCTAACTAGGATACAAACGGAGAATATCAATCTCTCGTTCCCAAGTAACTTCATCAGGTGTGTGGACTTCTCACTAAATATTTACATTACAATTCTTTGGCTTTTCAGCCTCTTTTCACAATGGCCCAGCCTTTCAAAGGGCCCAACGGGAGGCTTCAAGTCCTCCCCAATTTCAATATCATCCGGTGTCACCACAAGTGAACAGCCGGAGCACACATAGCAGTTACAAATTTCCTCTGCTTTACCAATTCCTTTTCACAAGTCAGGCTACCTAACACATATAGCCCATAATTTTTCTTGGCAATCTTACTAGTCCGATTAACTGGTCAACCATTTCCAGTCCAATTCAATTTGTGCCTCACCAGCAACTATTACTCTCTGGCACATTACAGTCACAATTATCCTTATTTGAGTTTTATTTCTACGGAGTATGTACTCTCGTCATCAAATTCCTTTCAGTCACAATTATCTTACTTTGTTAAAAAATCAATCTCTCTACACATCTTATTCCACATTAGACTCTGTTATGGAATCTCAACAGCTCCTCAGTGCAATTCATCGAGAAATCACCTAGTCCACACTCATTGTAATTTTCCTTTTTTGAGGGAATAATCCCCATTTTCGGCCTTTAGCCACAAATTGTATACACATATACTTCTTCTCATGTTTTTAACCTACTATGTGCAATTCCACTTCTGCACTTTATCTTAAAACAAGCACCATTTCTGTGCAACTATCGAATCTAGCCTTACAGGTTTACCAACTTTCACCAAACACCTTGGCGAATCACTTTCTCAGGACATTTAACTGGTACCTAACGGACCATACATTACCATAATTAAATCACATTGGCCTTTTCAAGGCCTTCAATCACCACACACTCATGAATTTCTGTATATAAGATTATACTTACAATTTCACCTAACCATCCCCAAGCTCTAGTATATAATTCATCATTTATTTTCACATTAAAGGCAACATGCCTAAGATTTTCACTACCAATTATCTTTAACTATTGTTCCATACTCATGTTATCAATTTCACATGCGTCTCATTCTGTACACCTCACCTTCATAATCATTTCATTTAACCAGTATGTATCACTCTAGGGTACCATATCATATCTCTCTCATACATGTCCCATCATATAGGGATTTTCGATACCTACTTATCGTGCCATATGGAATTAAATCCATCCCTGTCATTACTTTCAAAATTCAAGATCGGCTGGTATACAAGTCTCTCAGACTATTCAAAGTACTACTAGCACACCCAATCATATATCTTGGTACCTAGCCAAGAACAACATCAACATTGTGTATTTTCAACACATCTCTCACTATAAATTGCATATATAATACTCCATCAGTAACTCTATCACCAGGGCAGAGATATCAACCTTTTATTTCACCAAATACGATTCTATTTACCATCTAATATCACACCATCTTACTTGACTCCATCACACTTAATCCTTTATGAAAGGCCATTGGCCACCATCTTAGCTTAACATCTCTTCATCACAAGCCTTCTCAGAAGACCTTGACTCAATCAATCAGTGCTAATCAATTTTCTACTCCCTTCACATAGGGTGAGAATCCCATGATTCATTTCACAATTTTCGTAAACCCCAATTCCGTACCACCACACTTGGTACACGCACATGCCCATCTCCGAGTGCCCAAAAATCATACATCAAACTACCATCTCATGGCACCTCACATATTTAATCCTATTTGACATATTATTGTTCACTTACAGTTATCCAATTTCACCTCTTGTGTTCCTCACAAGATACAATCCTCTAATGCAATGGGTAAAAACATCCTCAGGTTTAACCCCTCGAGCTCTTGCTGTGCTAAGGGCCCCAGGTGCAATGCCCCACCAATCAGAGAATTTGTCCTTATAATTCACGCAAGAATAGATAACATGCCATCGACTGTACTAACAGTCCCACTATCACAAGATACTTCCTCACATCACATTACTTATACAAAACAATAATAGTCTCCGGGAACATAATCCATACGGAGATAACCATACACTCCGGGAATATATGCCACACAGAGATAATCACATTCACATCACATCCGTATATAACGGCAAAAGAGTTTTGTATATACACATAATGTATACTAGTTGTGTCTTACTTATGCACAATTCACTATGACTTCCTAGGTATGGTTCTTTCCTCGAACAGTATACTCATTTAACTTAACTAGTCATTAGTGCTAGTCCATAACATAATCATCACCACATGATCGCAACATCTTTCTCATACTTCAGCACATATTTTCAACTCTTTCTAGTACCCATCCTTGGTACAGTTCCAATCCATTTCCTGACATGACTCATAGCAACTATGCTCAACACTGTAGAAGATCCATTTCATTAAACAACATCACTTTTCCACTCAGTATTTCAATATGACACTAGGAGTGCCATCATTTACTAGTCCATGCATTCAGTGTATCAGGACCACCAGGTAAATCTCAACTTCGAGCGGTGCTCGCCTGGGACTTCAAAGAGCAACACCTCTTAGGATTCAATCCACAAGGGGAACCAAGGAAAATCTTAATTATCACATAATTATCAACATGTGCGCTAAGGTATAACTTGCACACCAGGACTCCATAATGAATCCCATACCAAATTGAGCGTCCAATGACACTCCAAAGAGACAATCTTTTCAACACTCCCCATCATGGGGTATTCCAGGGACGTCGTTGTCCTTTTTCTAGAGAGTTTACTAATTCATGATAAAACATATATATATCTATGGGCACCTCGGCCTTCACAAAATGTATGTACATATATATACTGGCACTTAGCCATCACAGGATCATTATCCAACTCTTTATCACTATATATATATACAAACCATCATGCACATTTTTTATTATTATAGTCTATTCCAAATACCCCCTAGCAATTAAGCCATTTCAAAACACAATAATCACCCTTGGAATTTCCAAGAAACATCTATTATGGGTCAATTTTCTTATGTAATCTACCACCTGAACCTCTACAAGGAGATATTCTCAATTGAGATCCTATGCATCATTACACACATATAATCAGGTCACATCGTAAACGATTCACTACTACTCGACATTATAAAAGCATATTAATACCTTTGCTACACCACATTCAGTTATATTTTCTCATATCACATTTGTTTCCCTTATGACACATTTGTCAAGTCACCCTCATTCTATTATAGACCATCATCCTTTCTATAGAAAATCAGAATTAAAATTCAATTATTTTTCCGTTTTTATTTCCTATTAATTAGGATTGATTGTAATTAATTAGAATCCGTTATTTTATTAATTAGAATTAATTATGATTGAGTCATAGGTGAGTCATAGGTGACTCATAGCTGAGTCATAGCTGAGTCATGCTCAGTTACTTTTTCCTTGTATAAATACTCCTCATTCCTCATGTAAATGATTCAATATCAATATACAGAAACTTTTTCAATATGGTATCAGAGCGGGTTCGTTCCTACCCTAGATCAGCCACCTTCAAGGCTGAAAAAACGTCCAAACACCTCAATTCTGTCCAAACACAGAAACATAATCTACAGACCTCCGATCAAGAAAGTGAAGTGACCATTCGACTCAGAAGGCTCCGACGAGTTGAAAAAATTAAAAACTTGATTTTTTCATCCACGGTCAAATCCTCTCTCTTCCTTCATGTCTTCCTCAGAGCGTTCTTCTGCTTCCTCATTTGTTCCCAATACTCAGTCCTCTGGAGACAACTTAAGTATGCAGATTACTAGTCACCGGTTGAACGGTAAAAATTTTCTGCCATGGTTTCAATCTGTTAAGTTGGTGATCCGGGCAAAAGGAAAGATGGGTTATCTTGAGGGAAAAATGAAGAAACCTGCTGAGGATTCTCCTGATTATGAAAATTGGGAGATTAATAATTCCTTGGTAATGGCATGGCTGACTAATTCCATGGAACCACATATTGGCCAAACCTATTTGTTCTTCGACACTGCCAAGGAGATTTGGGATACTGTTCAACAAAATTATTCAGATCTTGAAAATACCTCTCAAGTCTTTGAACTGAGAAATAAGTTGAGAGACTTTCGTCAAAAGGGTATGACTATTACTGAATATTTTACTGCACTAACAAATTTATGGCAGGAATTGGATCTTTATTATGCATCCGATCTTAAAGGATTGGAAGCTAATACCCAATTTAAAAAACACTTGGAGAAGGAAAGACTGTATGATTTCCTTGCCGGACTCAACCGAGATCTTGATGAGGTTCGTGGTCGAATATTGGGGCAGCGACCGTTACCCTCACTTGCTGACGCCTTTGCTGAAGTTCGTAGAGAAGCCAGTAGACGGAGAGTTATGCTGGGAGAAAAAGAGTCGCTTGATAAGTCTGATGATATGTCTGCATTAGCTGCCAACCGTACCATTGACCGTTCCTCTGAAGAATCAAAACGGGATGGTCGTCCATGGTGCACCCATTGCAATAAAATTGGTCATACCCGTGAGAAATGTTGGGAAATCCACGGGAAACCTGCAAATTGGAAGCCCAAAGGAAAAAGTAAAGGTCGTGCATATCAGGTCTTTACTGATGACAAGGTTGATGAGCCTCATGCATCCTCTAACTCTGATGGTGTCTTTCTTAGCAAGACTCAGTTTGAACAATTTCAGAGACTTTTGACTCAACCTCCTAAAGCCACTAGTAATGTGGTCCAGCAAGGTACAGCTTTTCATGTTGATAGTCAAAATCATTGGATCCTTGATTCTGGAGCCTCTGATCATATGACAGGTAATCTAATCTTGGCTTGTTTTGTTCATACACTCCATATTCTGAACCCTCTAGGGTCAAGATCGCCGATGGCAGTTTTTCCCAGATTGCAGGACACGGAACCATTAAACTTTCTGAGCTGATTAATTTAACATCAGTTCTTTATGTTCCTTCTCTGACTTGTAATCTCATTTCCATAAGCAAGCTGACTTCTGAGTTGCATTGCTTTGCTAAATTCTTTCCACATGGTTGTGTTTTTCAGGAACAGGACTCGGAGAGGAAGATTGGCAGTGCTAGAGAGGATGGTGGACTTTACTACTTTGAGGAGGATGTGACTCATGAAGCCGTTTTCGTAGGAAAAAAACTCTATGTTTCCTTTTGATTCATGTAATGATGTTATGCTGTGGCACCGTAGGCTGGGCCATCCAAATTTTATTTATCTTCAGAAGTTGTTACCAAACTTATTTATTAATAAAAGTCCTAGTTTGTTTTCTTGTGATATTTGTCAACTTGCCAAACATACTCGTGCTCATTATCCTTCTAAAGTTCACCATGACTCTTCCCCATTTTCCTTAATTCATAGTGACATATGGGGTCCAGCCCGTGTTAAAAATATTTCAGGTACTCGATGGTTCATTACCTTCATTGATGACCATTCCCGAGTTTGTTGGGTATATCTTCTAAAGGACAAGTCCGATGCTGCATCCGTGTTTCAAAAATTTCATGCCATGGTTCAAACCCAATTCCAAGTTGCTATACAAACTCTTCGTACAGATAATGGCAAAGAGTACTTTAACTCTATTCTTGGAGAATATCTTTCCCAACATGGCATCCTTCACCAAAGCTCGTGTCCTGACACACCCCAACAAAACGGAGTTGCGGAAAGAAAAAACCGACATCTCCTTGAAGTTGCTCGGGCTCTTATGTTTACCACGAGTGTTCCTAAATATCTTTGGGGAGAGGCAGTTCTCACTGCCTCGTATCTGATAAATCGAATGCCATCCATTCTAAAATTTCAGTCTCCTCTTTCTCGTCTTTGTCGTACCTTCCCTTCCTTCCGAGGCGTCTCCTCCTTACCTCCCAAGTTATTTGGTTGTGTTGTATTTGTCCATATTCCCTCCCATCAACGGTCTAAGCTTGATCCTAAGTCTCTCCAGTGTGTCTTTATTGGTTATTCTCCTACTCAACGTGGCTATAAGTGTTATTCACCCTCCCTTCGTAAGGTCTTTGTCTCTATGGATGTCACCTTTTCTGAGAATGACTCTTTCTTCCCCGTGACTTCTCTTCAGGGGGAGTCTATAGGAGTAGATGAAGATCAGTCATGGGAACCTAGTGATGCCACAGTATTACCTCTATTTTTGGAAACAGGGTGAGCTACAGAATCCACACCATCAGGAGCCTCCTCAAAGTGGGGACAAGTTTATAGCAGGCGAAAGCCTCCTCAAAGTGTGAATAACCCAGAGCCTCTACACTGCCAGGATTCTGAACCATGTTCTAGTTCCAGCACCCCAACACTTGAGTGCCATGATGAAAATGATCTAAACTTGCCTATTGCTCTCAGAAAAGGTACTCGATCTTGTACTACTCATCCTATTTCTAATCATATTTCATATGGAAAGTTGTCCCCAGGGTTCCGTGCTTTCAATACTATGTTGGATAGTACAAAGATACCGAGAAATATACATGAGGCTCTCGATGATCAAAAATGGAGAGATGCTGTCTTTGAAGAAATGAATGCTTTAGAAAGAAATGGAACTTGGGAGATAGTGACCCTACCCAAGGGAAAACAGGCAGTAGGATGCAAATGGTTGTTTACAATAAAATTCAATGCAGATAATAGCATCAACAGATACAAGGCAAGATTGGTTGCAAAGGGTTTCACTCAGACTCATGGGATAGATTATCATGAGACTTTTGCTCCGGTTGCTAAAGTCAATACCATCCGAGTTCTCTTATCTCTTGCTAACAACCTAGATTGGCCTCTACAACAGTTAGATGTGAAGAATGCATTCCTAAATGGTGACTTACATGAAGAAGTCTATATGGATCCTCCACCTGGTTTTGAAAAGGGAAATGGATCAGTGTGTAAACTAAAAAAGTCTCTA
The DNA here is from genome assembly GCA_032173675.1 of Gastrolobium villosum. Classification (NCBI taxonomy): domain Eukaryota; kingdom Viridiplantae; phylum Streptophyta; class Magnoliopsida; order Fabales; family Fabaceae; genus Gastrolobium; species Gastrolobium villosum. The sequence goes on along the minus strand of JAVKPL010011060.1, from coordinate 86,656 downwards.
TATGGATTGAAACAGTCTCCCAGAGAATGGTTCGACAAATTCACACAAGCAGTCAAAAGAAGAGGCTTCATTCAAGCACAGACTGATCATACTCTCTTCCACAAACACTCTAAGGATGGTAAAATTGCTATTCTTATTGTATATGTAGATGATATAATTCTTACAGGTGATGATATTGAGGAGTTGAACACCTTGAAGAAATATCTAGCAGCTCAATTTGAACTCAAAGATCTTGGCACTCTCAGATATTTTCTTGGTATGGAAGTTGCTAGGAGCAAAACAGGCATCACTCTCACACAAAAGAAATATGTTCTAGATCTTTTGATGGAAACAGGAATGTTAGGATGTAAACCTGCTGAGACACCCGTGGAACCTAATACCAAGTTAGGTATTGAATATGGGAATGAGGTGGATAAAGAACAATATCAGCGATTGGTTGGTAAACTAATTTACTTATCTCATACGCGTCCTGACATTGCCTTTGCGGTGAGTATGATTAGTCAATTCATGCACTCACCCAAGGAAAAGCATCTTAGTGCAGTCTATAGGGTGCTTCGATACCTCAAGAACACTCCAGGAAGAGGATTATTCTTTAAAAAGGGGTATAAAAGAACAATTGAAATATACACTGATGCAGATTGGGCAGGCTCATCAGTAGACAGGAGATCTACCTCAGGCTATTGCACCTATGTATGGGGAAATCTTGTTACTTGGAGAAGCAAAAAGCAAACAGTGGTTGCAAGAAGTAGTGCTGAAGCAGAGTTTCGAGCTTTAGCTCATGGAGTTTGTGAAGGAATCTGGTTGAGAAGACTTCTTCAAGAGTTGAAGATTTCATATTCCCTACCAATAAAACTATATTGTGATAACAAGGCAGCTGTTAGCATTGCTCAAAATCCTGTGCATCATGATCGAACAAAGCATGTGGAAGTTGATTGTCACTTCATCAAAGAAAAATTAGATGATGGAAGTGTGCGTATGATGTATGTTCCAACCAAAGAGCAAACTGCAGATATCCTTACCAAGGGCCTACACCGTCCAGCATTCGAAGACTTGATTGGCAAGTTGGGAATGATCAACATTTACCTCCCAACTTGAGGGGGAGTGTAGAAAATCAGAATTAAAATTCAATTATTTTTCCGTTTTTATTTCATATTAATTAGGATTGATTGTAATTAATTAGATTCCGTTATTTTATTAATTAGAATTAATTATGATTGAGTCATAGGTGAGTCATAGCTGAGTCATGCTCAGTGACTTTTTCCTTGTATAAATACTCCTCATTCCTCATGTAAATGATTCAATATCAATATACAGAAACTTTTTCAATATATACAATTGTGAGAAACTGGAATTCCTTCCTCAAGAATCCTTGTGCAATTACACATCACTTAAGGAGTTGGAAATTCACAATAGCTGTTATTCACTGGCATCATTCACCTTAGGCTGTCTTCCTGTGCTCAAAAGTCTTAGCATTATGAGTTGTAAAAGTATAAAAGCAATTCTGATTGAAGAAAATGCTTTCCAGAGTCTCTCACATCTTTAATGTTTGAGTATAGCTACTTGTCCTGAACTAGAGTCATTTCCTTCAGGTGGATTGCACACTCCTAACCTCACTTCAAGGGTTTTCAACGACTCACTTGTCTTTCAAAGTTGTGTATTGGAAGTGATGATCTTTTAAACGCGCTAATGAAAACGAAAGTGCCATTGCTGCCTACTTCTCTTGTGTCCCTAGTCATCTACAATCTTTGTTATATAAAATGCTTGGATGGGAAGTGGCTTCAGCATCTCACCTCTCTTGAAGAACTTAAGATTTCATCCTGTCGCCGACTTGAATCTTTGCCGGAAGAGGGACTGCCTTCCTCTCTATCACTATTAACCATCGAGAGGTCTCCATTATTAGAAGCAAGTTGTCATAACAATGGAGGGAAAAAGTGGCCTAAGATTGCTCACATTCCATGCATAGTTATCAATAGGCAAGTGCTCATATGAGATTCCAGGTGAGTAACTAAATAGAGTCTTTTTTTCTTCTTTTTTTTGCCATCACTCCTTGGTGTTTTCGGTTTTCATACAATGGTAGCTCTATTATGAATTTATGTAGGAAACCAGTGTAATGATGAAAGAGTGTCTCAGAAAAATGCAAGTTTTAGCAGACCTGAGAGAGCCCAGTGGATCTGCATCGCGTCATCAAGATAGAGACTGATGTTGGCTAAAACCTTGAGTTTGATCACTTGATCCTTTTTGAGATGTAATTTGATAAGGCCTTCTGAGTTGGACTTTCTGTTGGTACCAAAGATCTAGATTCTGTTTTTTGGAAATTTAAGAACCTGAGAATTTACTTTCTTTTCTGATCAAGTAATTTATGTATGACTGTTTTCATGTATTCTCATAACAGATCAATACCTGCACCCACCAGCTGAAGCAATATGACTTTGGAATAGCAAAATTCTTGGTATGTCTATTGTTAACAGAAAAACCCTATTGTCTATTTTCAATGCTTATCCAATGATTTATATTCACCAAATTTTGCATATATTTGACAGGTCTAAGGTGAACCAAACATATCTTACATGTGTTACATGTAATATGGGGTTCCTAAGCTTATATTTGGTGCCAGAGTGCCCAGTGACATAGCTGATTTTGTACTTGGAGAACTATTGTTTGGCCGGGTAACTAGCTTCTTTAGTATGTTTGATTCTGGCATATTTATAATAGAGTTTGATTTTCTCATGTTGTGACTCAACTATGGTGGGTCCCACATTTATTAAAAAAGAAAAAAGTAAAGAAAAAATTTGCACGCAAATCGAAGGGTCACAACATGAGAGTTGAATTCTCATGCAACATGAGAAAATGTTTTCCCATTTATAATTCATATCTGTACAGACACTAAAATTGAAGTCCAATTGATGTCAGCTTCTCTTTCTGGGTGAGAGTGTGGAGTTTGCAAGAGCTTACACCCAAGAAATGGTGCTGAAACATTTTTTTCAGTTGCTTTCATGCTTCAAAGATTCTGGAAGTAGGGCTAGAAGTTAAAGTGATTGATGGTCATCCTTTGCCTTCTGACATATTGTTGAGTTCAGATTCCTCCATTGAATTGCAAAAGGTTATTAATTGACTGGTTTGTCTAGAGAAAGCTTCAGCATGTTGTGTTGTAGATTTAAGATCCAAATGTTGATATTTGTGATTTCTTAATGGTTTAAGTTTTATTTGTTAGTTCTCATTAAACACTAAATATGTGGACCTAAATTTCAGTTGCTTAAAGTCAGTATCGTTTGTTAAATTTTAATTTAGTAACTGGCAAATAGACAATTAAAAGATTCAACTAAGATTACCAAAAACAAAAAAATTGAACCAGTAATTACTGACTTTGCTTGTATAATTCTGTTTATGAAACTAGTTTTTGGGTTAACTCTTGGGAAATCGCCTTCTTGTTTAAATATTATCCCATCAAGTTAAAGAATCATCCATCTTCCCCCAGTTGAGGTAAACAAAAAGAGACTTGATTTATATGTTTATTTGAATTTAAGGTTGTAAAGAACCTTGGGCTACACCACCCCAAAAGCTAGCTGAAATGAGAGTGCCCAAGACCTTATAAACTCCACATTAGTTGCACATACAACCAATGTGGGACTATATATCTCAACAAAGGTTTTGAAGACAAAAATGGATTGGACTAAGCCCCCACCACCAACCTGCTGAAGTATGTGACCAACATACAAGCATGTGCTCCCAATTACCAAACATACTTTTTGCAAAAGCCCATTAAGTGGTTCAATGCCACTAATATCTTTTGAGGGGTCAAAGACCCCCACAATTTGCAAATATGACCCCCAAAAAATACTTGAATTTTTGTAGTCATGCCTCAATTTTCAAAATTTTTGAATTTGAAATCTTGGAGCTCTATTGAAAAAATAGTTTTCAACAAAGTATATGTTTCACAAAGAAAAATAATGATTTTTTATTTATTTCATAACGAGTTCCTTGGTAAAAAAAGAGAGAGAGCAATTTTGAAAAATTTGTGTGTAAAAGGAAACAAGATTAAAAATAGAGAAATTTTTTGAAACTATGCAGATATGAGAAATGGTGAGTTGCTTATATAAGGTAAAAGCTCAAACAAAATTAAGAAAAAGGAACGAAGGAATTTTTAGTAAACCTGAATGATATTATATATGATTGAATTAATAGAGTAGAAAATTAATAGTAATTAAATAAATTGTATATATTAAGCAATTTAAAGATTGAAAATGATAGAATAAAATAAAGAAATTTTTAGAAGAAACTTTTGAATATAATGCTGATTTTGTGAGATTTGATAAAATTTATTTTAATAGCTAATGAGAATAATAAGAGAATTTTAATTTTAATTTATTTAATTTTTATTATTAATTTTATTTATTATATATTTATATATATAATTATATTTGTGCATGAATGCAACAACATATAAAACAAAATAATTCCAAGGAGCAATACCAACACATGCATGATTAAGTTAAATTTATTTTGAATACAAATTTAATTTAATTTAATTTTTTTGGAAAACGAAATCAAATTAAATTTAATCAAATATTTATGAGATTTGATTAGATTTATTTTATTTGCTATTTATGATGATTCGATTTATGAGATTTGATTGAATTTAATTTCTCTTAATACAAAAAAATATTTTAATTACTCGTATTTGTGCCCCCCTTTCTCTATAAATATATACATATATGGATGTGGTCTGAAACAAAAAAACATAAATTGTTGAGGGAAGAGTCATGGCGCCGCAAATACCAACTTTTTCTGATTATCTGAATTATTTGAAGGGAAGCGAAGAGGAGAAGGTTGATAATGTTTTCTTTTCATCTGATTCTGAATGCGTGCGTTTTATGGAATTATCATCATGGATGCCGAAATTGGAATGACTTCCATGTACTGATCAAACACCTCCTCTTCCCTCTACTGATCACTACCCGCAAATACCAACTTTTTTTAATTATCTAGAGTATTTGCATGGAAGCGAAGAGAAGGTTGACAATGCTTTCTTTTGCTCTTTCTTTTCATCTGATTCTGAATGCTTGCGTTTTATGGAATTATGGATGCCAAAAGTGGAACGGCTTCCATGTACTCCACCATCGCCATCACCTTCAACTGATGAATTTTTTGATCATGAACATCCTCTTCCCTCTACTGATCAATTCTTTGATCAAAAACCTCCTCTTCCCTCTACTGATCAAATCTTTGATCAAACACCTCCTCTTCCCTTTACTTATCAAACACCTCCTCCTCCCTCTACTGATCAATTCTTTGATCAAAAACCTCCTCTTCCCTCTTCATTCCCTCTATTTTATCCCTTAATTCAGAGTATTTGGCAACACCAACCATTGATGATTCTATGCAAGTTCATCCCGAAAGCCCAAGACCCAACCGGAAACGTCCAAGAACAACATGCAAACAAGAAGCTCAACCCAGAAGCTCAAGACCCAACGAAAATGGAGAAAACCCAATTATTGGGATGATTACATACACCATGGCAGAGGAATAGTCTGAAGTACGGGGTTCTGTTTTATGAATCTTAGACTTTACGAATCATCGTATATAGGGATTAATTCTTGTATTTTACAACCTTTAGATATATCTTTTTCTGTCATGTTATTTTTGTTTGATCAAACATCTGATCTAACAATTTTCTCCGGGTTGTGGTCTTGAATTTAAACCCTATTTGTGATAATTTGAAGCATGTTAATTTGTATCCCGTCGAAATAGGTACCCAGAATCCCAGCATTGGGGATTTATTCTATTTATTTTGAGAAAAGTAATATTTTATATTAAAAAAGCCGAACTAATTACCTTTATCTTAACTAAAGTCATCTTTACAAATCCAAGAACAAATAAATTTTTTGAATATAATTTTTTAGGGTAAAAGAAATATCCAATAGAATATAGAGAACAACTTCCTTGATTATTTTCAATTTACGAGTACTTCAATACCTCTATACTCTATTGGATATTTCTTTTACCCTAAAAAACTATAATCAAAAATTTTATTTGTTCTTGAACTTGTAAAGATGACTTTAGTTAAGATAAAGGTAATTGGTTCGGCTTTTTTAATATAAAATATTACTTTTCTTTTATAAATAGAATAAATCCCCAATGCTGGGATTCCGGGTATCTATTTCGACGGGATACAAATTAACATGCTTCAAATTACCACGAATAAGGTTTAAATTCAAGACCACAACCCGGAGAAAATTGTCAGATCAGATGTTTGATCAAATAAAAATAACAGAACAGAAAAAGATATATCTAAAGGTTGTAAAATAAAAAAATTAATCCCTAAATACGACGATTCATAAAGACTAAGATTCTTAAAACAGAACCCCATACTTCAGACTATTCCTCTGCCATTGTGTATGTAATCATCCCAATAATTGCGTCTTCTCCGTTTTCGCTGGGGTCTTGAGCATCTAGGTTGAGCTTCTTGTTTGCATGTTGTTCTTGGACGTTTTCGCTTGGGTCTTGGGCTTTCGGGATGAACTTGTTGCATAGAATCATCAATGGTTGGTGTTGCCAAATACTCTGAATTAAGGGATAAAACATAGGGAATGAAGGAAGAGGGAAGAGGAGGTTTTTGATCAAAGAATTGATCAGCAGAGGGAAGAGGAGGTGTTTGATCAGTAGAAGGAAGAGGAGGTGTTTTGATCAAAGTATTGATCAGTAAAGGGAAGAGGAGGTTTTTGATCAAAGAATTGATAATAGAGGGAAGAGGAGGTGTTTGATCAGTAGAGAGAAGAGGAGGTGTTTGATCAAAGAATTGATCTGCAGAGGGAAGAAGAGGTTTTTGATCAAATAATTGATCAGTAGAAGGTGATGGGGATGGTGGAGTACATGGAAGCCGTTCCACTTTCGGCATCCATAATTCCGAAAAACGCAAGCACTCAGAATCAGATGGAAAGAAAGCATTATCAACCTTCTCTTCGCTTCCATGCAAATACTCCAGACAATCAGATAAAGTTGGTATTTGCGGGTAGTGATCAGTAGAGGGAAGAGGAGGTGTTTGATCAGTACATGGAAGCCATTCCAATTTCGGCATCCATGATGATAATTCCATAAAACGCACGCATTCAGAATCAGATGAAAAGAAAGCATTATCAACCTTCTCCTCTTCGCTTCCCTTCAAATAATTCAGACAATCAGAAAAAGTTGGTATTTGCGGCGCCATGACTCTTCACTCAACAATTTACGTTTGTTTGTTTCAGACCACATCCATATATGTATATATTTATAGAGAGAGAGGGACACAAATACGAGTAAAAGTATTTTTTTTTGTATCAAGAGCGATTAAATTCAATCAAATGCCATAAATCGAATCATCATAAATAGCAATTAAAATAAATCTAATCAAATCTCATAAGTATTCAAATCAAATTAAATTTTTTGTTCCATGATTAAATTTAATTTCATTTCGATTACCAAAAAAATTAAATTAAATTAAATTTATTTTCAAAATAAATTTAACTTAATCATGCATGTGTTGGTATTGCTTCTTGTAATTATTTTGTTTTGTATGTTGCTACATTCATTAATGCACAAATATAAATATATATATATAATAAATAAAATTAATAATAAAAATTAAATAAATTAAAATGCTCTTATTATTCTCATAGCTATTATAATAAATTTTATCAAATCTCACAAAATCAGCATTATACTCAAAAGTTTCTTCTAAAAATTTCTTTATTTTATTCAATCATTTTCAATCTTTAAATCGCTTAATATATACAATTTATTTAATTACTATTAATTTTCTACTCTATTATCTCAATCATATATGATATCATTCAGTTTTACTAAAAATTCCTTCGTTCCTTTTTTCTTAATTTTGTTTGAGCTATTACCTAATATAAGCAACTCACCATTTCTCATAAATGCACAGTTTCAAAATTTCTCTCTATTTTTAATCTTGTTTCCTTTTACACACAAATTTTTCAAAATTGCTCTCTCTCTCTCTCTCTGTTTTTTTTTTACCAAGGAAATCCTTATGAAATAAATAAAAAATCATTACTTTTCTTCGTGAAACATGTACTTTGTTGAAAACTATTTTTTTCAATAGAGCTCCAAGATTTCATATACAAAAAATTTGAAAATTGAGGAATGACTACAAAAATTCAAGTATTTTGTGGGGGTCATATTTGCAAATTATGGGGGTCTTTGACCCCACAAAAGATATTAGTGGCATTGAACCACTTAGCCAGAAAAGCAGCAAGTAGCAAAAAGCATGTTTGGTAATTGGGAGCATAGAGAGAGAAAAATAATGATTTAACTTATTTATAATAACGACAATTGTTTTTATAGATATATAACTTAAATTATTTTTTATTTTGTTATACAGTTATCAATTTTAACTAACTAATAAACCCTTGAAATTTTATTTTGAAATAAATATATAATCAACAAATTAAATAAGTATTATAATTTTTTTAATGATATAAAATAACAATTGACAAGAAAATTTAACTTAAATTGTATGCGCATGATTGAATTTGTTTATATCATAGAGAGAGAAAAATTCGAATTTTTTGAAAGCATTTATTTTTGAGAAAAATATTTCTGCAGTTAATGCGGATAAGTTATCTGCATTTATTTCCAAAACGACGTTGTTTTGAGATTGAAAAATTAAAAAATTATAATTATAAAGATTATAATAAACTGAAATAAATTAAAATTAGAAAAACGACACCGTGATTTTCGTCCCTTATCTGCAGTAACTGCAGAAAAAGCGAACCCTTTTTATATAGGCTATTGTGAATACAAAATAAATTCATTCAAATATATATTATTTTTATTTTATTTGATTAATGATAATCAATTATTTCAATATCAAGATAACTTATGAAGCATGAAACACACACCATGAATTTCTAAACAAGAATATATGATAATCGTACAAATAATGCATTGAATAGAAAACCATATTTGGCAAGATATGACAACGAAGGCCACTAGTACTTGGTCTCTACCAAGGCCACTTTGGACACCCCCTACATCAACATACTTTATCCTCCATGGGATACATCTATGTACCACTCTGATTACTGATGTTATATTAGTTTTGAAATCTAGAATTACCATCCATTGCTCAGTTAAATCAATCGGCGAGGTTGAGGCCATTTATATGCTCGAGCTTTTCCATGTCAGGAAACAATCTTTAAACAAAAGCCCGGAAAGGGAAGAGGTATTTAAGTACTCGTAAATTGAAAATAATCAAGGAAGTTGTTCTCTATATTCAATTGGATATTTCTTTTACCCTAAAAAATTATAATCAAAAATTTTATTTGTTATTGAACTTGTAAAGATAACTTTAGTTAAGATAAAGGTAATTGGTTCGGCTTTTTTAATATAAAATATTACTTTTCTTAATATAAATAGAATAAATCCCTAATGCTGGGATTCCGGGTACCTATTTCGACGGGATACAAATTAACATGCTTCAAATTACCACGAATACGGTTTAAATTCAAGACCACAACTCGGAGAAAATTGTTAGATCAGATGTTTGATCAAACAAAAATAACAGAACAGAAAAAGATATATCTAAAGGTTGTAAAATAAAAAAATTAATCCCTAAATACGACGATTCTTAAAGACTAAGATTCATAAAACAGAACCTCATACTTCAGACTATTCCTCTGCCATTGTGTATGTAATCATCCCAATAATTGGGTCTTCTCCGTTTTCGCTGGGGTCTTGAGCTTCTGGGTTGAGCTTCTTGTTTGCATGTTGTTCTTGGACGTTTCCGCTTGGGTCTTGGGCTTTCGGGATGAACTTGTTGCATAGAATCATCAATGGTTGGTGTTGCCAAATACTCTGAATTAAGGGATAAAACAGAGGGAATCAAGGAAGAGGGAAGATGAGGTTTTTGATCAAAGAATTGATCAGTAGAGGGAAGAGGAGCTTTTTGATCATAGAATTGATCAGTAAAGGGAAGAGGATATGTTTGATCAGTAGAGGAAAGAGGAGGTGTTTAATCAAAGAATTGATCAGTAGAGGGAAGAAGAGGTTCTTGATCAAAAAATTCATCAGTTGAAGGTGATGGCGATGGTGGAGTACATGGAAGCCGTTCCACTTTCGGCATCCATAATTCCATAAAACGCAAGCATTCATAATCAGATGAAAAGAAAGCATTATCAACCTTCTCTTCGCTTCCATGCAAATACTCCAGACAATCAGAAAAAATTGGTATTTGCGGGTAGTGATCAGTAGATGGAAGAGGAGGTGTTTGATCAGTACATGGAATAATGTTTTTTTGTAAATAAATTGTGTATTACAATGTATAAGAGCTCTCTATTTAAAGAGACTAAAAGACCTAATGGGCTAAGCCCACAAGATTTGGGATTATATACACTGAACTATTCTAACAACTACTCTAACACTCCCCCTAAAGTTGGTAAGCACCCAGCCTGCCACAAATGTATTCAACCCGAGGACCTCTAAGAGCTTTAGTGAAGGCATCCGCGAGTTGATCATTAAAGTTGACAAATGTCATTTTGATTTCTCCTAACTGAATCTTTTCTCGAATGAAATGACAATCGATTTCTATATGTTTGGTTCTCTCATGAAATACAGGATTAAAAAATATATGTAGTGCAACTTGATTGTCACAAACGAGATGTTTCTGTTCACAAAGATGGAGCTCTCGAATTAATTGCTTTAACCAGATTAGCTCGCAGGTAGCAACTCCCATTGCACGATACTCAGCCTCTGCACTAGAGCGGGCAACAACAGTTTGTTTCTTACTTTTCTAAGAAATCAGACTTCCTCCAAAGAAGACACAATAGCCTGAAGTAGAGCGCCTATTCGAGGGTGATCCCGCCCAATCGGCATTTGAATAACCATAAATTTATGTATTTCCTTGATCTGAATATAATAATCCTTTCCCTGGTGCTCCTTTGATGTACCGAAGGATCCTAATAGAACAAGATTTGATTGGATATATTTGTTTAATAATTTTAATTTGGGTTTGCTTTTTCTACAGTGAACGTAGATAACTTATCTACCTTGAGCCCAAAATGACGTCATTTTGAGGTGGAAATCAAGGTATTTTTGTAATTATAATTTATTTTAGGGTTATAATAGTCTTTTTATTATAATTTTTTAATTTTTCAACCCAAAACGACGTCATTTTGGGAGCGAATATAGATAACTTATTTATATTCAATGTAGAAACATTAAAGCATTTTAATTATGTGTAAACACGATACATTTAAAACTGGAATCAATTACAATGATCACATAATTAAATTTAGATATCTTTTATTATTTTAGTTAATTATATGATTTATTTTGCCTCATTTCAACTTTTAATATATTTTAAATAGAAGACCGTATAAATTTGTTTTTATAATATTTTAAATTTCATATATAATATTAGGCTTTAATGTTTCTAAAGTGAATGTAGATAAGTTATCTACATTCGCTCCTAAAACAACGTCGTTTTGCGTTGGAAAATTAAAAAGTTTAATGAAAAAGACTATTATAACCCTGAAAAAATTATAATTACAAAAATACCTTTATTTTCGCCTCAAAACGACATCATTTTGGGCTCACTGTAGATGAGTTATCTACATTGACTGTAAAAAAAGCGAACCCGTAATTATATTGAAAAAACTGCTGAGATTTATAACCAACGTCAATACACAATAAAATCCTTCTGATTGAATAATAAACTTCTATTTCGTTGTCATATCTTGCCAAATATGGTTTTCGATTCAATCAATTATTTGTACAATTATCAGATATTCTTGTTTAGAAATTCATGGTGTGTGTTTCATGCTTCGTAAGTTATCTTGATATCCGCATTAACTGTAGAAATATTTTTCTGATAAATAATTGCTTTCAAAAAATTGGGATTTTTTTTCTCTATAATATAAACTAATTCAATCATGGGCATACAGTTTAAGTTAAAATTTCTTGTCATTTGTTATTTTATATCATTAAAAAATTATAATACTTATTTAATTTGTTGATTATATATTTATTTTAAAAGAAAATTTCAAGGGTTTATTAGTTAGTTAAAACTGATATCTCTATTATAAAATAAATAATCATTTAAGTTATATATCTATAAGAACTATTGTCGTTATTATAAATAAGTTAAAAATATATACATAGTGTAATTTGTAATTTTTTTATACAATATATACTATATAATCATCACATATCTTTCTGGTTTTTTCCAAAAGAAGATGCACGTAATATGATTTTATTTTTATTTTTAAAAAATCATTCCTTTTTTATTGATTTTAATAATAACTTAATCAATTTTAAATATCTTTTATTATTTCAATTAATTACGTTAATGTTAATTATCCTGCATTTTTATTTTTAAGTTGATGTGATTATCCCAAGTCTATGCTTTCAATTCAATCAATTATAAATTGATTTGAAAAGATTTTAACTCTTGCGAATTCAAAATATTTTTCATACACTAAACTTATTTAGATTAAAGTTTAGTCTAATTCAGTTCATTTACACCCTTAATTTTAACCAACAAATAAATTCATAAATTTTTCTTTTGTGATAAATATGTTCTATTAATACATGGGAAAAGTATTTCTTCAGTCACTGGAGATAAAAGTTAAAGTAAATACCCTTTTGGATCCCTTACAAAAAAATTAATCTCGAGGTCATTAAGAAATTTAAAGTGGACCCATTTTAGTCCTTTTGAGGGACTAATGTGGGTCTTTTTATAATTAGTTAGGGATCACTATTTCAACTAAATGGGAACCGTGTTTTTTGTCAAGGACCCAAAAGGGTATTTACTATAACAGTAGTCTCCAGTGAGCTCAAAACGACGTCGTTTTGGGTTATAAGATTAAAAAAATTATAAAGATAAAGACTAATATAAACCTGCAATATATTACAATTGCAAAAACACCTTGATTTCCGTCACAAAACGACGTCGTTTTGGGCTAACCGGAGATAATTTATTTCCATTGACTAGAGAATCCGTTAGCCTTAATATATAATCAACAAATTGTAAAAGTAAGGAAATAGAAGTTTTTTATTCAATCAGAAGGATTTTATCATACAGAAATTATTATATATTCATCATGAATATAAATCATTCTGGTTTTTTTTACACAAACAAGTATAAGTACATTTTTCTTTATCTGTCCGTAATAATAACTTTCTATCAATCTTTTTTTTCAACGATAAATTAAAGGAAAAAGTGTTTGTCATTTTAAATGATATAAAATTGGGTAAAGGATTTCTCCAGTCAATGGAGATAAGTTATCTCCGGTGACCCAAAACGACGTCGTTTAGAGCGGAAATCAAGGTATTTTTGTAATTATAATATATTGCAGGGTTATATTAGTCTTTATCATTACAATTTTTTAATCTTATGATCCAAAACGACGTCGTTTTGAGCTCATTGGAGAAAACTTTATCTCCAGTGACTGGAGAAATACTTTTCCTTATAAAATTATGTCATTTTAAGAGAGAGATAGACACAAAATAATATTTTTTTATTTAAAATTTAAATCAAAAATTCAAAAACTTTTTCCCCATGATTTCCATTACTCGTGTCTATCTTTCTACTTAAATGACATAACTTATGTCCTTCAAAAGGACAAACATCAAACCTTAAATTAAAATGTGATCACTACAAAAAATAGTGTTATTTGTGGTGGGTATTTAACGGAGGTCAATAAACCCCCCAGAAAATATATAAATTCTAGTGTTTTTTTACTACTATTTAATAATTGTTTTCAATAAAACGTTAAGAGATCAAAGAAATAAATATTAAATTGAGTAATAAAATGAGTGATGGGGCTCAATCCCCAAATTATGATGTATAAATTGTGGAGGTCTATGTCCTCTAGGAAATGATAAATATTGTGGGGTCTATGAGTGACAGAAAATCAAATATATTGTGGAGGTTAGTAAACCTCCAGAAAGTGCAACATTTGTGGGAGTCTAGAACCTCCAAAAAATATTCCAACAAATTGTGGCGTTGCACACAAAGATGCCAGAAAACGAGTTGTGGCACATGCAAAACTGGGGATTGTTGCGGACGCCACTAATATCTTTTGAGGGGGTCAAAGAGCCCCACAATTTGCAAATATGACCCCCAAAAAATACTTGAATTTTTGTAGTCATGCCTCAATTTTCAAAATTTTTGAATGAAATATTGGAGCTCTATTGAAAAAATAGTTTTCAACAAAGTATATGTTTCTTGAAGAAAAATAATGATTTTTTGTTTATTTCATAAGGAGTTCCTTGGTCAAAAAAATAGAGAGCAATTTTGAAAAGTTTGTGTGTAAAAGGAAACAAGATTAAAAATAGTGAATTTTTTTGAAACTATGCATTTATGAGTAATGGTGAGTAGCTTATATCACGTAATAGCTCAAACAAAATTAAGAAAAAGGAACGAAGGAATTTTTAGTAAACATGAATGATATTATATATGATTGAATTAATAGAGAGAAAATTAAAATTAAATAAATTGTATATATTAAGCAATTTAAAGATTGAAAATGATTGAATAAAATAAAGAGATTTTTAGAAGAAACTTTTGAATATAATGCTGATTTTGTGAGATTTGATAAAATTTATTTTAATAGCTGATGAGAATAATAAGAGCATTTTAATTTATTTAATTTTTATTATTAATTTTATTTATTATATATTTATATATATAATTATATTTGTGCATGAATGCAGCAACGTATAAAACAAAATAATTACAATGAGAAATACCAACACAAGCATGATTAAGATAAATTTATTTTTATAATAAATTTAATTTAATTTAATTTTTTTGGTAAGCGAAATCAAATTAAATTTAATCATGGAACAAAAAATTTAATTTGATTTGAATACTTATGAGATTTGATTAGATTTATTTTAATTGCTATTTATGATGATTCGATTTATGAGATTTGATTGAATTTAATTGCTCTTGATACAAAAGAAATACTTTTACTCGTATTTGTGCCCCACACTCTCTCTATAAATATATACATATATGGATGTGGTCTAAAACAAACAAACGTAAATTGTTGAGAGAAGAGTCCTGGCGCCGCAAATACCAACTTTTTCTGATTGTCTGAATTATTTGAAGGGAAGCGAAGAGGAGAAGGTTGATAATGCTTTCTTTTCATCTGATTTTCAATGCATGCGTTTTATGGAATTATTTTTAAGGATGCCGAAATTGGAATGGCTTCCATGTACTGATCAAACACCTCCTCTTCCCTCTACTGATCACTACCCGCAAATACCAACTTTTTCTGATTGTCTGGAGTATTTGCTTGGAAGCAAAGAGAAGGTTGATAATGCTTTCTTTCCATCTGATTCTGAATGCTTGCATTTCTTGGAATTATGGATGCCGAAAGTGGAACGGCTTCCATGTACTCCACCATCGCCATCACCTTCTACTTATCAATTCTTAGATCAAAAACCTCTTATTCCCTCTACTGATCAATTCTTTGATCAAACACCTCCTCTTCCCTCTACTGATCAAACACCTCCTCTTCCCTCTACTGATCAAACGCCTCCTCTTCCCTCTACTGATCAAACACATCCTCTTCCCTCTACAGATCAATTCTTTGATCAAAAACCTCTTATTCCCTCTTCCTTCATTCCCTCTGTTTTATCCCTTAATTCAGAGTATTTGGCAACACCAACCATTGATGATTCTATGCAACAAGTTCATCTCGAAAGCCCAAGACCCAAGCGGAAACGTCCAAGAACAACATGCAAACAAGAAGCTCAACCCAGAAGCTCAAGACCCAAGCGAAAACGGAGAAGACCCAATTATTGGGATGATTACATACACCATGGCAGAGGAATAGTCAGAAGTATGAGGATTAATTTTTTTTATTTTACAAAGACTAAGATTCATAAAACAGAACCCCATACTTTAGACTATTCCTCTGCCATGGTGTATGTAATCATCATAATAATTAGGTTTTCTCCGTTTTTGCTGGGGTCTTGAGCTTCTGGGTTGAGCTTCTTGTTTGGATGTTGTTCTTGGACGTTTCCGCTTGGGTCTTGGGCTTTCGGGATGAACTTGTTGCATAGAATCATCAATGGTTGGTGTTGCCAAATACTCTGAATTAAGGGATAAAATAGAGCGAATGAAGGAAGAGGGAAGTGGAGGTTTTTGATCAAAGAATTGATCAGTAGAAGGAAGAGGATGTGTTTGATCAGTAGAGGGAAGAGGAAGTGTTTGATCAAAGAATTGATCAGTAGAGGGAAGAGGAGGTTTTTGATCAAAATATTGATCAGTAGAGAGAGGGAAGAGGAGGTGTTTGATCAGTAGAGGGAAGAGGAGGTCTTTGATCAAAGAATTGATCAGTAGAAGGTGATGGTGATGGTGGAGTACATGGAAGCCGTTCCACTTTCGGCATCCATAATTCCAAAAGAGGCAAGAATTCAGAATCAGATGGAAAGAAAGCATTATCAACCTTCTCTTCGCTTCCATGCAAATACTCCAGACAATTAGAAATAGTTGGTATTTGCGGGTAGTGATCAGTTGAGGGAAGAGGAGGTGTTTGATCAGTACGTGGAAGCCATTCCAATTTCGACATCCATGATGATAATTCCATAAAACGCATGCATTCAGAATCAAATGAAAAGAAAGCATTATCAACCTTCTCCTCTTCGCTTCCCTTCAAATAATTCAGACAATCAGAAAGAGTTGGTATTTGCAGCGCCATGACTCTTCACTCAACAATTTACGTTTGTTTGTTTCAGAAAACATCCATATATGTATATATTTATAGAGAGAGGGACACAAATACGAGTAAAAGTATTTTTTTTATATCAAGAGCAATTAAATTCAATCAAATGTCATAAGGCGAATCATCATAAATAGAAATTAAAATATATCTAATCAAATCTCATAAGTATTCAAATCTAATTAAATTTTTTTCTCCTTGTAATTATTTTGTTTTATATGTTGCTGCATTCATTAATGCACAATTATAAATATATATATATATTTATATAATAAATAAAATTAATAATAAAAATTAAATAAATTAAGTGGGAATTTGTTGAACAAAGAACCACCCACTCATGACTTAATATGATTAAGTAAAAAGAGAATAAACAATAAAGTGTGTGTCTTGTATATTTACTTGGCATTATATCATTTTATTAAGTTTTGTGTTGAATTCCTTCTCTAGGTGTGCCTAGGGATTGTGAACGTTTGGATTCTCATGGAGCAAGATAAGTAGCTTGTTCTTCAAGTAAGCAAATTGTAAAGCTCCGAGAGGTAAGCTCTATGTTTATGGGGTTCGCTCCTACTTTGTGTTCCGCCATAGTGTACGGACTGTGGTCAGGTTGTATGATATGTATGAGATATATGGTATAGATGCATTCATATAGAACTATATGATGATGTGATGTGATATGTTTTGATGTGTTTACTTTGATATATGTTTCTGTAATGATTTATGGACATTGATTTGTTTATGCACTGATGTCCGCTTGGGGTCCTCCCTTGGGAACATGTGCACTGATTTCTGCTTGGGGTCCTCCCTTGGGATTGATTGTGTACACTCTGTTAGGTGATGATCTTTGGCCATTGATCTTATGTACACTGATGTCTTCTTGGGGTTCCCCCCTGAGATTGACGGTGTACGACTCCGATATGTTCTGGTTCCGCTTGGGGTCCTCCCTTGGGAACACGTATGTTGATTTCCGTTTGGGGTCATTCCTTGGGAATTACTATGTACATCTCTGACATGATTTGTTTTGTTCTGATTTGATTATTGTAATGTTTTATAAAGGATATTTGTTATATACGTTGATTTCCGCTTGGGGTCATCCCTTGGGAATGATTGCGTACGTCTCTGAGATAACATGTTTCGTTCGGATGTGAGTATTGTGATGATTTTGTAAAAGATATTTGTTATGTGCGTTGATTTTCGCTTGGGGTCATCCATTGGGAATGACTGCGTACGTCTCTGATAAGATTTGTGTATATGTTTGGTTTAGTTATGATATTGGATTACATGATATGTTATATGAGATATGTTCAGCTATGATATTTTCTTATATGATGTTTTGTATATTATGTATCTGACTGTCATGCAGGACGTAAGCTCAGGGTATGGAGAGTTCTCTATAAACTCGGAGCTTACTAGAGATTCGTCTCTAACCCCGTTTAGGGATATGATTTCAGGAACGCAGTTAATTGAAGAGCCCTCATGGGACAAGGACACTACCCGTGGCTAGAGGTACTAGTATGAGGATATGGAGTTCTGGGGCTACTATTTATTATAGATGTTATTTTTGGAGAACATATATTGTTGTATAGTGTTCTATTCATTTGGTGATCATGATGTTTGATCCATTATACAATATATGGTCCGTATATGTTTTGTATATGTGTTCATATTTGATGCATGTTCTTTTGTATATTCAGATATATGCATGTCCTGAAATTGCATGCTGTTAGATATAGTGGCATGGAGCCAAGTTATGCATGCGTCCATGGATGGGTATTTGATCCTATATGGATATCTGGTATGTCTGAAAATATATTTTGTAGAAATTGTCTATCAGGATACCTTGAGAGTGGGATTTGCAAATCCCCAGTTGTCCGATTTACAGAGGTTACTCTGTCTGATTTTCGTCTCCGTCCAATAAGAATTAAATTAGAAGAAGTATGCAATGTGATATGTCATGTGAATTAAGTTTAAAAAAAAGGAAAAGTTAGCTCGTATTTTCGTAAGTTAAGTCTTCCGTTGTTTCTGTTTGTATCATATGTATGTTAATTGAACCGGCTCGAGACGGGGATGTTACATTTATGGTATCAGAGCAGTTGCTCTAGGGAGTTTCCATGATATATAGCATCGAATGTTTGAAGTTGGAAGTTCTTGAGTGTTTTGTTGGAGTGCTGTATAATGCATGTGTGATCACTAAGTGTGAGCGTAGCTAACTCATTCCTTAGTGTAATATATGCAGAGATATGGTTCCTCCAAGAAGGACTCGTAGGACATTTAATAATGATGATCCATCACCGGATCTTGTTGTAGCAATTTTTTCTGCACTAGAACAGACTTGGACTACAACTAGGCAGAAAGAGCTTGAATTAATAATGAAGCATTCAATTTGACTGTGATAAGGATGAGATTCCCTATGTTTATTATTACGGCTGTTGGGAATGTTAGTGAGGAATCATTCATATGGAAGGATGAGAAGTTTAAGTATGATGACAGGGAGTATATTGTTGACTTTATTGTCTTGCATTTTGTCTCTGTGAATGTAATTTTGAAAATGGATTGGTTATCTAAGTATTGTGTAAGGATTGATTGTTACAGCAAGACCATTTCTAATTCCTCTAACGATGAAGTGAGAGAGTTTCCGGATATGTCTGTCCTTCAGGTTGCAAATGCCTTGAAGGAAGAAGATTCAGAGTTTATTCTATTGGGAGGTCTGATTGGCATCAATAAGGGGCCAATTTCTGATATCCCTATTGTCTTTGATTTTATGGATGTCTTTCTGGATGAAATTTTGAATTTCTCGCCGGAGAGGAAAATTGAATGTTCAATTGGCTAGTTGACTGGAGTGAGGCCTATGTCTCTAGCTCCATACCGAATGTCACCTCTGGAATTATTTGAATTAAAGAAGCAAGTGATGGCTTGTCAAGTAAGAATTTTATTAGACAGAGTGTGTCTCCGTGGAGAGTCCCGGTGATCTTTGTTAAGAAGAAGGACGAGTCTATGAAATTGTGTACAGATTACCGGCAGTTGAACAAGGTTACTGTCAAGAGTAAGTATCTTTTGCCGCGTATAGATGATTTGTTGGATCAGTTGCGTGGTGCGACTGTGTTTTCTAAGATTGATCTCCGATCCGGGTATCATCGATCCGAATAAAGCTGTATGATGTTCCAAAGACAGATTTCAGGTTCTGATATGGATACTATGAGTATCTGGTTATTCCTTTTGGGTTTACAAATGCAAAGGCCATTTTCATGAGTTATATGAATCAGATTTTTAAAGCCTATTTGAATCGATTTGTGGTTGTCTTTATTGATGACATACTAATATATCCAAAGAGGAAAGAAGAGCATTCTGAGCATTTGAGAGTTGTTCTGCAGATTCTGAGAGAGCATCAGTTGTATGCTAAGCCATCCAAGTGTGATTTATAGCTTTCTGAGATACAATTTCTTGGCCATGTAATTTCATCTGAAGGAGTGGCAGTGGACCGAGTAAGATTGAAGCAGTGTTAGATTGGCAACGTCCTAAAAATATTATAGAGATCAGGAATTTTCTCGGTTTAGCTGGATATAATAGGAGTTATATTGAGGGATTTTCACTGATGATACTACCTTTAACACAGTTAATCGTAAAGGGAACCCATTTGTGTAGACCCAAGAATGTGAAGTGAGTTTTCAGGAATTAAAGAAAAAAGAAGTTAAGTAACACTCCGATAATAATTTTGCCTGATCTTGCATGTAAATTTGAAATATACTGTGATGTTTCTAAGTTTGGATTAGGCTGTGTATTGATGCAGCAACGTTAGATGGTTGATTATGTTTCTCGGCAGTTAAATTTGCATGAAGAGAATTGTCCAACACATGATCTTGAGTGGGCGGGCGTAGTGTTCGCATTGAAAATATGGCGACACTTCTATACGGTGCCGATTTTGTTGTCTACAGTGACTTCAAAAGTTTAAAGTATCTGTTTGATCAGAAAGAGTTGAATATGAGGCCAAAACCGATGGGTTAAATTTTTAAAATATTAGGATTTTGAATTGTAATATCATCCAGGTAAAGGCAATGTGGTAGCCGATGCTTTAAGCAAGAAGGCGGTCTGTATAGCTAATTTGATGACTTCAGAGTATGATTTGATTGAGAAGTTTAGGGATCTCAACATTCCTATGATTACAGAGGATAGCCCGTATTTGTTGACTACTACGGTAGTCCAGAACTCATTAGTTGAGCGACTTAAAGAGGCTCAGCTACTGGAGAAAGAGATTCAGTCTATGAAAGAACAGGATTTTGTATCCACTGATAAGTTCGGTCTTAAGTTTTATAAAGATCGGATCATTGTTCGAAAATGTCAGATAGTGGATGAGATGTTAACTGAGGCCCATATGTGTAAGTACATTATCCATCCTATTGCTACCAAGATGTATTAGGCCATGAAATCAAATTTCCGGTGGTCTGGTATGAAGAAAGATATTGCTTGGTTTATGAATAAGTGTTTGATATGTTGTATATGTGCATACATTCACATTCATATAAATATTATATGATTTTTGATGTTATGATGATGCAATGATGATGTATGTTATGAGAATCCTGGCCAGTGACCTTGGTATTTTGACTGCCTATGGCTTTGACCGTGGGAGTCACACTAGACATGTGAGACATGTCGGTTAGCTATTCTTGGGGAGAGCCCTTGAATAGTTAACCAGAGTATTAGTTATG
This sequence comes from Gastrolobium villosum, assembly GCA_032173675.1. Classification (NCBI taxonomy): domain Eukaryota; kingdom Viridiplantae; phylum Streptophyta; class Magnoliopsida; order Fabales; family Fabaceae; genus Gastrolobium; species Gastrolobium villosum. The sequence continues at coordinate 65,220 of JAVKPL010011060.1, read as the reverse complement.
ATGTTATGTTTTGCATTTGGTATGTATCAAGGAGATTCCTTGTGTAATTCATAGAATGCAGTTTCTCTGGTCAGTAGAATTTGTAAATTGTATTATCAGTGTAAGGACTGATGTACAATGAGATTGTAAATTGTATTATCAGTGGAAGGACTGATGTACAGTAAATTGTGAATTATATCATCAGTAGAAAGACTGATATATTGATGTTTCAGTGGAATTATATTTTCAGTAAGAAGATGGATGTAATAAGTAAGTCCATTATATGCTAAACAAGTCATGTTTAGACAAAAAAATGATACGTTTAGAAGTTTTATGATTTTGCGAGCAAACAGTGCACAATTAGTAATTCACAGTGCATTTCATTAAAAACATTGCAGAAACCCAACTATAAATTGTTAATAATGTTCCTTAGGGAATAAAAGTGAACTTAAATGAGCTCAGAGAAATAAAATGACGAATATAAGTTTGAGAATGAGAAGCCCTATGGATTACTACAGCCCTTGAACATTCCGGAATGGAAGTGAGTTAGTATTTCTATGGACTTTGTAGTAGTATTGCCGAGGACTCAGGCTGGTTTTGATTTTATATGAGTTGTGGTAGACCGATTAATTAAGTCTGCACATTTCATTCCAGTCTAGATGAATTTCTCTATTAAGCAGTTGGCTCGATTATAGGTGAAAGAGATTGTGAAACTTCATGGTGTTCCAAAAAGCATCATTAGTGATCGGGACCCTAAGTTCACTTCTCGATTTTGGGGAGTATTGTAGCAGGCGTTTGGTACGCAGCTAAGATTGACTACGGCTTATCATCCCCAGATTGATGGTCAGACAGAAATGATCATTCAGACCTTGGAGGAAAAGTTGAGGGCTTGTGCCTTAGAGCAGGATGATAATGAGGTAAAGTAAGATTTGAAGTTTGTTGTGGGACCACTGAAAGTTCTGGTTCGCAATGAGAAAGTATTGAGGAACATGGTTATTCTTATGGTTAAGATACAATGGGAAAGTTTGACTTCTGAGGACGCTACTTGAGAGCGAGAGAATGATATTCTCCAGCGTTATCCTGAGTTTGACGTCAGGTATGTGTTATGTTATAAGTGTGATTTTGGGGGCAAAATCCTTAAAAGGTGGGGTGAATATAATGACCTTCACATTAATTATAGATTTAATATAGAAGGATAATTATAAAGAAAAAGAAATAAAGTCACCTTTGGTGAAAATTGTGTTAAAATGACAGTTAAGGGGTAAAAATACGGGTAAACAAAGTTACCCGAAAAGTAAAAGTAAAGTTAGAAATATGACTAGAAAAATATTCTACTCCAGTGGGTAAAGTTTGGTAATGAATAGAGGTGTATAGATAGATAAGTGTATACCCGCTGGTATAGCGAACTCACTTAAGTAACTCAAGTGAGTTACTATTCATCATTTTCATTGCAGCAACAGCAACAGAGGGAGAGAAGAGAAAAGAGGATTTTGATCCAAAATCTTCCAAGGATCATAACTCGAGCTAGAGACCTTCAACGAAAGCCATCTGTTCCAAAACCAAAGTTGAAGTGTGAAACCTGAGGTACAAATTTCTAGGTGGGTTTCACTGTAGAGAGAGATACTCCGTTTTAATTGAGTTTTTGTTGTAGATCTGGATTTATAGTTTTGGATGAATAGTGAATAGTAACTTGGATGAATAATGAATAATAACTTGCTATACATATTGAATTTGTATATGCTCCTTTGGAGGAAATGATAGAGAATTGAATTTGATCGGTGAAAATAAGAAAAAAATTTAAGATGCCGTATTTTTTAATAGTACCGTATATGTGAATAGTGACGTATTCGTAAATAGTATTGTAGAGATGAACAGTACCGTATGTATGAATTAATGAATCTTGGATTAGAGGTGTGTGATAAGCTTGAATTTGATGGACTAAAGCATTGGAATCATGAAGTGGAATGATTTCCTTTATGTGCCTCTTAGCCATTTACAAAGGAAGTATGTGTTATGAGTTACTGTTTTACAAAGAGAGCATACTTTTATGCGTAGAATAATATTATAAGGTGTATGGACCTTCGCTTTAGTGAAATAAAAAAAAAGAAAAGAAAATAAGGTAGCTCCTTTGTATGGCCTTAAAATGAGTTTTGACCATTTTCAAATGAGGTATTTGTTCAGAGATATTGTTTCGCTAAGTGAGAACACTTATATGCGTAAAATAATTTATATAGGTGGCTAAGCTTGGGTTTAGGCACTAGACAAAGAGAAATCTTATAGCTCCTTTGTAATGGGCATTCTGTCTTATATTGAGAAAAATAGACTTTTAGGTGCTAAGAGGAGTAATGAGTGTTCTAAGGGCCTTTTGGGACTATCCTAAGGCTAAGTGAATATGTGAGAATTTGTTGAACAAAGAACCACCCACTCATGACTTAATATGATTAAGTAAAAAGAAAATAAACAATAAAGTGTGTCTTGTATATTTACATGGCATTATATCATTTTATTAAATTTTGTGTTGAATTCCTTCTCTAGGTGTGCCTAGGGATTGTGAACGCTTGGATTCTCGTGGAGCAAGATAATTAGCTTGTTCTTCAAGTAAGCAAATTGTAAAGCTCCGAGAGGTAAGCTCTATGTTTATGGGGTTCGCTCCTACTTTGTGTTCCGCCATAGTGTACGGACTGTGGTCAGGTTGTATGATATGTATGAGATATATGATATAGATGCATTCATATAGAACTATATGATGATGTGATGTGATGTTTCGATATGATTTCTGTAATGATTTCTGGACATTGATTTGTTGCACTGATGTCCGCTTGGGGTCCTCCCTTGGGATTGACTGTGTATATATCTGTTATATGTTGAGTTCCGCTTGGGGTCCTCCCTTGGGAACATGTGCACTGATTTTCGCTTGGGGTCCTCCCTTGGGAATGATTGTGTACACCTCTGTTATGTGATGATCTTTGGCCATTGATCCTATGTACACTGATGTCTTCTTGGGGTTTCCCTGAGATTGACGATGTACGCCTCCGATATGTTCTGGTTCCGCTTGGGGTCATCCCTTGGGAACACGTACGTTGATTTTCGCTTGGGGTCATCCCTTGGGAATGATTGCGTACGTCTCTGAGATAACATGTTTCGTTCTGATGTGAGTATTGTGATGATTCTGTAAAAGATATTTGTTATGTGCGTTGATTTTCGCTTGGGGTCATCCCTTGGAAATGACTGCGTACGTCTCTAATAATATTTGTGTATATGCTTGGTTTAGTTATGATATTGGATTACATGATATGTTATATGAGATATGTTCAGCTATGATATTTGCTTATATGATGTTTTGTATATTATGTATCTGACTGTCATGCAGGAAGTGAGCCCAGAGTATGGAGAGTTCTCTATAAACCTGGAGCTTACTAGAGATTCGTCTCTAACCCCGTTTGGGGGATATGATTTCAGGAACACAGTTAATTGAAGAGCCCTCATGGGACAAGAACATTACCCGTGGCTAGAGGTACTAGTATGAGGATATGGAGTTCTAGGTAGCCGGAGGCTACTATTTATTATAGATGTTATTTTTGGAGAACATATATTGTTGTATAGTGTTCTATTCATTTGGTGATCATGATGTTTGATCCATTATACAATATATGGTGCGTATATGTTTTGTATATGTGTTCGTATTTGATGCATGTTCATTTGTATATTCAGATATATGAATGTGCTGAAATTGCATGCTGTTAGACATAGTGGCACGGAGCCAAGTTATGCATGCGCCCATGGATGGGTATATGATCCTATATGGACATCTGGTATGTCTGAAAATATATATTGTAGAAATTGTCTATCAGGATACCTTGAGAGTGGGATTTGCAAAAGCCAAAAGAGGGATTTTTCAGAAACTAAAAATTTTAGCTTCTCAAAAAAACAGAAGTCAAAAGCCAAATATTTTTTTCAAAAATCAAATATTTTTCTAAAATTCTAAATAGTTGTAGCTTTTATAAAAAGTACTTTTAAAATAAGGAAGTCATAAAAATGACTTTTTTTAAAAGTGAATACAAACGGTCGTAAGACCCGTTTGGATGAGCTTTTTCTTCTTCCAAAAGTTACTTTTTTCTTGAAAAGAAGTACTTCTCAGTTTTCGTTCATTTGGATATTTGCTTTTGACAAAAATAGAAGTCACAAAAAAGTCAAAAACTTACTTTTTCCAGAAGCTAAAAATTTTAACTTCTATAAAAAACAGAAGTCAAAAGCCAAATATCTTTTTCAAAAACTAAATATTTTTATAAAAATATAAATAACTTTAACTTTTGTAAAAAATGACTTCTAAAATAAGGAAGAAATATTACTTTTTTTAGAAGTGAAAACAAACGGGCTCTAAATTTTTCCTTTGTTTCTGCATGGAATTACTGTTTGAAGGATTGATGACAGAGTTGGAAGTCTCCTTTAACTTCTGTTGATTATACTTCATAGTATAGGGTTGTCCTTTCTTGATATCAAGATTCTTAATAGTATTTTTCTCCTTTTTGTCTATATCTGGTCTTCCTTTTTGCACAGTTCTGTCCACCACTTGATAGGATGTGGGAGTTTCAATAACAATAACCTTATTCATTCTTGGAGCCTTTACAATAACCTTATTCATCGAAGCTATTTGAGCGGGCTCTGCTAGGGTTCAATTTTTTATCTCAAGAAAATATATTTTTTATTGTATCGTAAGTCACTAATTCACTTCTTTATTGAGTTAAACGCAAGCTTATTTTTCTTCAGGATTAAGGGTCAGTTTAAATTCTTTTCAAAAAAAAAAATTCATCAAACTTTTATTATTTACAATTCTTTTTTAGCAATTTTCAATTTGTAGGAATTCCCCAAGATCGTGCAGACAAATAAAATTATTTACTATATTAGTTATTATTTAATTTGATAAATTAAACGTTGATCTGCAAAAATAAATAAATATTATGTTATTTATTTTCTAATTATTATATATTAATTACTATTTATTATGCTAAGAATAATTTAAAATTAGTGTTTGATAAAATTATGTTATTTTAATCAAAATTATTGTATTTTATGGTGAGAGAAATAAAAATCATAGTGGAAGAAAATGAGAGATTTGTTTTAAATTTAAATATTCAATAGAAAACAATAATTTTAACTAAAATAATTATCCTTTAAAAGAACATGTGATTGAGTCACGTTGGCCCTAACATGATACAATTACATTAATTCCATAAATAATTTTTTCATAAATTTTTAAATTAGAAGGTTAAAAAAGCCTTGAAACGACTTAAGGATAATTAAAAAACTAAAAATTATAAATAGTCATGAGAAGTGTAAACAAACAAAAAAAAGAAAAAAGAAAAAAATATCAATAGGGTAAGTGATATTAGTTTTTGAAAGTCAAGTATTAGTCCTTAAAATTGGAATAGGAAGAGTAAAAGAAAACGAGAAATGTTACTATTTATAATGTGACATAAACTTATAAGTTGCTTCTGTGTTGTTTGTTAACTGTCAAAATGGTCACTTCCTTTTTCCTGTTATCAAATCAAAACAAAGATCACCTCACAAGTCACCATAATGCACACTTTGTTTGCTTTAACCCAAATGAGAGCACAATTAGAATTGTAGATTCTCAAAAGAAAGGAGAGATTTGAGATATGATATGAGTATTTGGCTTAGCATATGTGATGCTCATCCATTCTTTGTTCAAAATATAACTCACTCTATTATTTCTTGCTTCATTGTTTCATCATTCTTTAAGGAAAAAAAAAAGCTCAATCCAATAATATCCTTTTTCCAGAATCTCAACTATTCGAAGTCTCCAATTCAATCTTTTTTTTTTTTGAAATAAAAAAGGGAAGAAAATGGGGTTTAAGATTGACCCAGATGTTGTTAGGTGCTGAATGAAGAGCAATTTGAGTTTTTGTGTTAAGTTAACTAGTTGTGCTTGCAAGTATATATATATATATATATATATATATATATATATATATATATATATATATATATATATATATATATATATATATATATATATATATATATATACATAAAATAAAATTTTAGTAATATTATTAAATTTTTTGTATGATGGGGCTACTACATGTGTGAAAGCTTGTAACGGAACATCAAGTTATTTCCCTATCACGGTAGTGTACACCATGGGTCGGCTCTAAGTCCTTATCTCTTTGCCTTAGATATGAATGAACTAACAAAAGATATTCAAGAGGAAGTGTCATTGTGTATGCTTTCTGCAGACGATATTGTGCTTATTGATGAGAGCAATGATGGTGTTAATAGAAAACTTGAATTGTGGAGAAGCACCTTGGAATCTAAATGATTCATATTAAGTCGAAGCAAGACTAAGTATCTGAAGTGTGAGTTTTCTCTGGTAAGAGATATAGACCAAGATCCTGTGCATCTAAGTGATCAAGAGGTACCCAAGAAAGACGCTTTTAAATACCTGGGCTCCATTTTGCAAAAAAATGGAGAGATTGACGAGGATGTAAATCATAGAATCAAAGCAGGGTGGATGAAATGACGCAGTGCATCTGGGTTTTTGTGTGACCGTAAAATCCCTCTTATGTTAAAAGGAAAATTCTATAAAACAGCAGTAAGATCTGCAATGCTATATGGAGCTGAATGCTGGCCAGCACATAGGCAACATTAGCATAAAATGGGAGTAGCAGAGATGAGGATGTTAAGGTGGATGTGTGGTTATACGAGGATAGATAAGATAAGAAATGAAGATATTCAACGAAACGTAGGAGTACTACCGGTGGGTGAGAAAATGAGAGAACATAGGTTGAGGTGGTTTGGGCACGTAATGAGAAGGCTCCTGGATGCTCCTGTAAGAACAAAAGTTTGTTAGCAAGAGCTCAACACAAAAAGAGGTAGAGGTAGACCGAAACTTACTTGGGGGAAGGTAGTAAAACAAGATTTAATGGAGTGAGATATAGATTGGCGGACAATATGCCTTAAAACGGAAAGGAGAAAAGCTATAAGCATGGTGGAAGGTTAGACCCGTTGTTATTCCTATGTTCCAGATGTCCCTTTTTAGTCATTTTCCCCTTCATTTCCCCTATTCTTCTTTTCCCTTTCTTTTTACTTTTATATTTATATATATATTATTACTATTTTATTTATTTATTTTTACTTTTCTTTTTCTTTTTTCAACCTTTTTGTATCTTTCATTTGGGTTCATCTCCCACCGACCCCAATTAATTTGGGATAAAGGTGTTGTTGATGTTGTATTAAATTATTTGTTTTAAAAATTGTATAATTTAAATTATTCTCTATAACACCATAAGATACCACACTACACTCAATCATGGCCCCCTGCATCCCCATGGAAAAACCCCTATCTCTTTATCAATTTTAACAAATCTTCTCACTCTCACTATCTCTATTTTTTTATATGAAATTAACAATGTTGCTATTATTCGATTGTTTTGTTTCGAAATTCGTTCGTATCATTCCCATATTTTGAATGTTTTGTTTCGACTCATTATCTTCCATTGATTAACATTTTTTTATACCAACATTCGGTGCGTTAATATTTTTTAATGCTTTAATATTTCATTAAGGATTATTTTCAAACTGAAAGAATAAATTGTGTTAGACAAATAAATTAAAAAAAATTCAAAACATGGCCAATAAATTAAAAAAGAAATAATCAAAACTCAAGGTGAAATACAATAGAGCATAACAACATATTTATTAGGGCCTTGTAATATTTCAAATGCTTCATTTACTAATATGTTAGTGTATTTTTTAGTCTATATTTTCTCATTTTTTGGAATCTGAGATCTAGAAGTGTTTACTTTTCAATGTTGGTTAGCTTGCTGGAGTATTGTTCTACAATATATTTTGATGATTATATTTGAATAATTTTACTAGATTCAACAGCTTGTCCAAGCATCTTTTAGGTACAATGCATTTCAACATACATTTTTATTTTATTTTTTTATCTATAATTTATTTAAACATTTTATGTATCTGTTTTTATTGTAGATGAGTTTAACAATATGAAAACACGTAGAGTAAGAGTCAAGTGAAGTGAACTTAATTTCTGTAATAGATTTCTTTCAATTTTTTGCATATTAGATATGTATTGTATTTGAAGTACTTTTATTTATGAATATGTATTTTTATTTTCACCCTCTCTCAATAAAATTCCTCCGTCGGGCAGTTGAGTGAACATTGGTGTTCCTCACATGTGTTCCATCTTGAAATATATTTGTTGAAGACTTAATCACTTTAATTAATGACAATCTAATATGCGTCCAATGATGCTTCCATGATTGGATTTTATTAATAAGGGAAAACAATTATATTTCGTATGTTTTGTTAGTGATCAATCTCGTATATTTGTTCATTAAGCACAACATATAAGATTTATGTAAACGCAAGATTTTGAAACTTAGAAAAAGAAAAACTGTATGAATGACAAACAAGTATATAGTAGTTTAGAGCCAACTTTGACATAATAAAATGCTTGTTTACTTTTCCACTACAGAATATGTAATAGTTGTTGTATTTGTTGTGCTTACCATACTAGAAAAGACTAAAGTGAATGTTTATGCATGAGGAGAGTGACTGTCAAACTTACTCATACTCAAACTGCACCATTACTTCAGGTCTCATTTTCTGTCCATTAATATGCTTAATAATGACAGAAGATGATTGTGAGGGTGATGGTTCCAGATGAGTTTCTTTCTCAGCATGCAAAGTCTTATGGGTACCATGATCCTGTTTTGCTAATTGAGGTGTCTCAAATGCTCTTCCTTGAGTTTGTTTTTGCATGTGTTGCTTCCTATGTAATTTGAGTACTTCTTATGATGTTAAATTTGGGTGTGTTAGGAATAGTGCATTTTGTTCTTTGTAAAGTCTCTTCTTCTTCTTTTTATTGCTTTTGTTAAGGTCATAGAATGAACTTGGATTATTATTTGCATGGTAGTATTCATTTCTATTATGTTGTATTAGACATTTTCATCCTTTTATGGATTAATAGTGTTTGTTTTTAACTTTAATTTTTGCTTTTGCTTATAAAATTTCATGTTATAAAAAAAATGGCTCATATATGTTAATTCGTTACCAATGAACTTTGTAATTGGATATCAATATTAAAATGTTTTCAGGTAAGCAATTTATTGTGTTTGAATTAAGCGATAGGTTTTCTCTCGTTACGAAAAATGTAACGATTTTTCGACGTGACTAATAATGAATTGCATCAATTTACTCGTTGTATTTCTATAAAAACTGATTTAGATTCTTGCTTTTAAGGCAACAATATTGGGAACAAGGTCTTCTATTTCGAGGATATATAGGAGTGTCTTTTTGAATAAAATTGGCCGATATATCCAAAAAAAAAATAAAGACAATAAATTACTCAAAGTTAAAACACAACTTTTACAAGGGCAATATCAATAATGTGTTAACAAAAAAAATGCTAGTATTCCTTTGTTTAACCATTACTAAAGATGTATGTACAGGAATTTTCCCATATCTAAATGGTGAGTTCGAACAAAATAGGTTATTTAGCGTATCATGTTTTATAATAAAAATATTTTTAGATTTGATTTTATTTTTTATCTCCATAAAAACCATAAAGTGTGATTAGAAAACACTTTTACCATTGCTAGTGATTTTGAGAATATACCTTTTTATAAAATTTACAAAAATTTAAAATTGGAAAAATTGATTGTCACTTATTTAAAACAATTAATTGTCATTTTAAATTAGATGACTTTTATTTTATGTCTCTATGCTCCTATTTATACGGAGGAAAAAAATATATTAAAAATCATTAAATATATATTAAAATGACATAATTTCATTTAAAATAATATAAAATTATGTCCTTTAAAATAATAAACATTTCCCCTTTAATTTTTTTTAAAAAAAGTGACTAAAAAAACAAATAGACAACCTTATAATTTTGAAGAAATGCTTATGATTAAATAAATAAATTTTCCTTCTTTCCATCAAACAGGCCAAGGATTTGAAACAACGGTTGTTCAATAATCTAGATCAATAAGCTAGCACAAATATCTAGAATTTTCTCCACTTTCCATATATATATATATATATATATATATATATATCATTATTAAGACATTTTGTTTCAGAAAATGGTAGTGAGCTAGTGTCATCTCTATATAAGTTCACGTATGATATATTTTGTCATATTCTTACTTCATATATATTTTTACCAATTAGGTAGAAAAATTACTCTTTTTCATATCCTATCTATCACCAACAAAAATATAATAACACTAAAAAAAAGTTATGTATGAAAAAAAACAAAAAAACAAAATGAGGGTTGCATTATTCTCGTTATATAATGACAGTTTCTGATGCTCTCTTTGCACTTCGGTGCCAGTTTGTGTTCATCTTTGTTATATAACGAGTTCTTATTCCCCTTTGCGTTGATCTCTATCTTTATGTGAGTGAATATCATCAGAACATGGAAACAACATGGAACTCTCATACGCTTGAAGTTACATACACTGTGTTAGGATGGATCTCTTTTTGTTGTTTGGTCCTTCAGTTTCTACCCTCAAGTTTTCTTGAACTTCTTTAGGAAAAGGTATTCACAAACATTAACATATTGAATAATCTATGGACAATTATGCTAGTAATTGACACTTCGTTATCATTCACAAAAATTTTAGAAAGCTAAATTTTCCATCCACATTAGACTCATCAGTCTTTTCAAATAATCTTGTTCAATCATTCACAAAAAATGCCGATGTTGATCAGACTAATCATTGTGCTGTAAAATAAAGGCAGTCACAAACAGAATTAAATTTGAATCCCATTTACAACTACACAATACAACTACATAGACAACAAATAATTGGTGTTATCAACTACAAAGACAACAAATAATCCCAGTCAATCCTTTGTGTAGGATCAAAGTCAGAATCAAGGTCGCAGTCCAAGTCTTCATTTAAAATCGACTCTATTGAACTTAAATTGGTAAGATGTGAAGCATAACTGCCATCCTGGCTTTGGTCAAGCATTGCACTTTGAACTTCAGAATTAACAGCTACATTCAATGTCACAGCACTATTTGTCACACTACTCAAATTCTCTCCTTGCAAGGGTGTAAAACTCGTGTCATCTATAGGAGGCATTACAGCCTGCCTAACAGGTTCAACACCCTCAATCTGCAGCAATTGATCAAGGCCCCCAGACATTGGTAATCCCTGTAAACCTTCTTGATTACCATAAACTATGGCTGCTTGAAATTGAAGTTGACCATTGGTTGATTGAAGAGTTGTAGAAGAAGGCAACTCTGGCACATTCAGAACTGCAGGTGTGTCCAATCTACTAATCATCCCACTAGGTGAAGAGGATCTAAAAGGACTGACTTGCTGGGTTGCCTTAGAGCTGATTCTTTTCAGTCGAAGTCTATATTTCTGCATCAATTGCAAAAAAAATAAAGTTCTATGAATGAAAAGCTTTGGTTTTATGAAATTAAAGTAGAAAGGAAAAGAAAAAAAAAATACCTGTAGATGGCTGGCCACATGCGCCCTAGTAAGATGCTTCTCAGCCTTCATCAACTGAAGAATTTTTCTAGGTACAGCCTCTGCAATCAAAAGAACATACAAATGTGTCAGACTTTCACCAAAAAAAAGTGTCAGACTTCATTAATAATAATGCAATGACATCTAAGATTAGGAAGAGTATTTGAGAAAGCATTCAAAATAAGGGCAAGTCATTTAATTATAATTTTTAAATGGGAACTGTTGGTTTGGCTCGCATATTGAGTTGAAATATATGTTGCTGTTGGTTATTGTACTGATTTCGATCTGATATGTATTACTTATTTCAATCTGAGTTGAAAATTTTTGCTAACATGTTACTGCCAGAAAGACCATAAGCAATTTGTTAACATTGAGTTTCTGTAATCATGCTTCTGCTGCTGTTGGTTATCTGCAGCCATTGTGCTGATTTTTATATGTTATACTTCAATACTGTCGTTGGTTATACTGTCCAGCTCTTGTGTTTGAGTTTGTTAACATGTTACTGCCAGAAAGACCATATGTTGGACTGATGCAATGAGTTTGAGTTTGTTATCAAATGAGAATTGTTGTTAAGATGCAATGAGGTTGCATTGGTGAATGTTGTTGAGGTTGCATTGGACTTGGAAAAATCAAGTTATGTAGATCATAACTGTCTAACCAGTGTTATCAAAAGTAAAGGAGATATAGGACAAGATGGCAACAACAAAATTTTCTGATTATGTCAAACATTGAGTTCCTGTCTTCCATCCCATTTCCTTTTCCTCTTCAGTCCCCTTAAACTAGCTATAAGGGAGGTTGTCTTATCCATGTCATTTCAAATAGCACTATAGCTAGTTATACAAGAAATGTGGTAACTAAGCCACCACAATGACAGTAAAATATAGACTCAGAAAATGTCCAAGTTTTCTATCTAGAAAGTGCACCATCTGAACTTACTGCATTTTCAAAAACAAACATCCTCTTTATTATTAAAAAATACAAATCAAACATATCTTAATACTTCAACCTGTTAGAGTAGTTAGATCTTATGTTAATATGCACTTGTAAATTTTATTGTGTTGAACTTATGTTATCACTTATGTAAATCTTATTACTTGAACCTGTTATAACTAATTAAGTTGTATTGTGGTTCTGTTACCACTGACAACTGGAAATCCTCATGCAAGCAAAGAAAGAAACAACAAAAAACAAAGATAGAAACCAAAAAAATTACCAATGTAAATCAAGCTTTTTTACTCATTCATTCACAACAGTATTCATTACATTTCATTTCAGCAAAAATACACTAGGTATACTTTCCTTCATTGTTAGCTTACTTCCATCAAAAATACATATCTTGACCACAACAGTAATAGTAGCAGCTAACACTCTAGCTACATTTCATTGTCAGACTCTGCAACTATCTTGAGTGATAGCTCATTAATCTTTCTTTGGTACTCATTAATCTTCATTTCTTGCTCATTCAGCTTAACTTCCAATTGATCATTCAGCTTCATGTCCACATACTTCTACTTGAATTCCATTTTAGCTACATTTAACTCCAGCTTATTTATTCTACCTTCTTCCAGCTCCATCACATCATTAGTTGCATCATTCACTCATTTAAAAAAATCACAATATGGTTTCTTCTCCTGCCAGCAAATGAAACCAAGGTCAGAATAACTTTCAACTTAAATCAAAACAAATTAAAGATTAATACCTTGAGATTGGAGTACCGAAAGAATGATCTGTTTGGGTTTCTCTGAGTTTTGGAAGTATAAACAACACTTGCCCCCGCTTTTACACCTTGGACCAGTAGTCCTTCTAAGGATTCTACCACCAATTGAAATGCTTCTACTTGAGCCTTCGTGCCAGAAGAAACACTCATCTTCTTTTACTACATGTACTATACTGTGCCACAAATCCAAAAACTTGCTAATGAGTAAGGCTAGTGTATTTTGAAGAAATGAACATGAAATGGTTTTGGAAAATTTTAAAGGAGAAATTGTTAGGGTTATGTATTTTCCTTTCTTGCAATGTCATAACTATGAGCAACCTCCGGGGAGATGCAAGTAATACACACAGGCAAGTGATACACACAACGACATCATATTATGTCCAAGGTGGATTGTGACTCAACAAATTATCGTTCCATGTGAGCAAGGTTACAAACGACATTGGAGGCCCACTAACAAAAGGACAAATGTGGGCCTAATTTTAAAATATCAAGACCACAAATGCCAAATTCATATATTTTATATGGGTTTATCATCTATAATTTAACATGATCTGAAAAAATTTCCTACACTCACAACATTTTGTGGGGCTCACAGCAAAAAATAAATAAAAATTCTGGCACGCAAAACGAATCTCTATAACATAACACAAATACTTTTCCTACAATATAACTCTTATAAAATCCATTTTATATTATACAAACATGCTGACTATAATCATTATTATACATAGTTAAAATCTAACAAAGATTTAACTAAATAATCATTACCTAGATAATAAAATCTAATCATCGTTATCTCTTCGGTTACACGTGGCCCTGTTATGTTTAAATGAATATATATATATATATATATATATATATATATATATATATATATATAAACATATGGTGCTACTGGCGCCAATCCCTTTTTATTATTATTACATAATGACGCTAAATGCGCCAGGCCATCTTTTATAAATGGTGCTTGTAGTGCCCCCTGAAATACATATTGGTGCTTCAGGGACCAATTAAAATATTATTATTTTTTTATTTTTTATTTTGTTAAATTTTAATATTGCATGATGCAGCTAAATGAATATAAAGTAACAAAACAAGGGATATGATGTGATTTACGAGTGGAGTTTTTGTTAGAGTATTTAAGTGTGAGGAGTCCCATATTGATTGGTAATGAGCTAAATAAAATATGTATAAGTGATAGAACCCATGAACTTAAGGTTTTGTATTGTAACATGGTGTCGGACCCACTTGATATGGTGGTCTAGTTTAGTCCATTAATGATGATCTCCCATCACAAGCTCCACCTAAACACTGGCAATGGTATTAGAGTCAAGTTGGACTCGAGCTAGTCTAATGATTGGCGGGTTTCACACTTGAGCCTCTCTGTCACGAGCTCTCCCTGAAGCCCACCGGCAGTTTTATCCATCGTAACCTATCGCTCGTGGACTTTTGATGAAAGTAACATTTTTTAGTTTTTGAATAAAAAAAATTATTTTTGAGTCTTTGACTTCTTTGTTACAAAAAGATAAAATAAAATATATTTAAATCCAAAAAAATAAGACAGAAAATTAAGACAAACAAGAAATAAATAAAAGATTAATTTTGTAAGTTTTCAACATATTAAGTTTTTTTATTTCTTTTTTTGTCTTCGGTCTATTTTATTTTTTTTGATTTAAACTATTTTCATTTTTTTATTTTAGTTTCGTTTTAAGTTTATAATATATTTGATTTTTTTTTCTCAATTTATTTTCTTTTTTTATTCCGCCATATTTGGTTTTTTCTTCTTCTTATTTTTGTTTTTTTTACTTTTAGTCTTTTATGTAAACATTTTAAGTTTTCATCTCATTTTTTTCTCTTTTTTGTCCTCAATTTTTTTGTCTGAGAAAGATAAAATAGGTAAATTAATTAAATCTGTAACGAAATGGGTTTGGATGGATAAAAATAAGTGTTTGTTTTTAACTTTAATTTTTGCTTTTGCTTATATAATTTCATGTTATAAAAATAAGTGGCTCATATATGTTAATTCGTTACCAATGAACTTTGTTATTGGATATCAATATTAAAATGTTTTCTGGGAAGCAATTTATTGGGTTTGAATTAAGCGATAGGTTTTCTCTGTTACGAAAAATGTAACGATTTTTTCGACGTGACTAATGAATTGCATCAATTTGCTCGTTGTATTTCTATAAAAATCGATTTAGAATCTTGCTTTTAAGGCAACAATATTGGAAACAAGGTCTTCTATTTCGAGGATACATAGGAGTGTCTTTTTGAATAAAATTGGCCGATATATCCAAAAAGAAATAGAGACAATAAATTACTCAGTTAAAACACAACTTTTACGAGGGCAATATCAATAATGTGTTAACAAAGAAAAATGCTAGTATTCCTTTGTTTAACCATTACTAAAGAAAGGATCCAAAATTTAAAATTTAACCATTACAAAATGTATGTACAGGAATTTTCCCTTATCTAAATGGTGAGTTTGAACAAAATAGGTTATTTATCGTATCATGTTTTATAATAAAAGTATTTTTAGATTTTATTTTATTTTTTATCTCCATAAAAACCATATAGTGTGATTAGAAAACACTTACCATTGCTAGTAATTTTGAGAATATACCTTTTTATAAGATTTACACAAATTTAAAATTGGAAAAATTGATTGTCACTTATTTAAAACAATTAATTATCATTTTAAATTAGATGACTTTTATTTTAGGTCTCTATGCTCCTATTTATACGGAGGAAAAAAAATATATTAAAAATCATTAAATATATATTAAAATGACATAATTTCATTTAAAATAATATAAAATTATGTCCTTTAAAATAATAAACATTTACCCTTTGAAATTTTTTAAAAAAAAGTGACTAAAAAACAAATAGACAACCTTATAATTTTGAAGAAATGCTTATGATTAAATAAATAAATTTTCTCTCTTTCCATCAAACATGCCAAGGATTTGAAACAACAGTTGTTCAATAATCTAGATCTATAAGCTAGCACAAATATCTAGAATTTTCTCCACTATATATATATATATATATATATATCATTATTAAGACATTTCTGTTTCAGAAAATGGTAGTTAGCTAGTGTCATCTCTATACAAGTTCACGTATGATATATTTTGTCATATTCTTACTTCATATGTATTTTTACCAATTAGGTAGAAAAATTACTCTTTTTCATATCCTATCACCAACAAAAATATAATAACACTAAAAAAAGTCATGTATGAAAAAAAAAAAAAAAAAAACAGAATGAGTGTTGCATTATTCTCGTTATATAATGACAGTTTCTGATGCTCTCTTTGCACTTCGGTGCCAGTTTGTGTTCATCTTTGTTTTATAACGAGTTCTTATTCCCCTTTGCCTTGATCTCTATCTTTATGAGTGAATATCATCAGAACATGGAACTCTCATCCGCTTGAAGTTACATTCAGTGTGTTAGGATGGACCTCTTAGTGTTTTTTAGTCCTACAGTTTCTACCCTCAAGTTTTCTTGAACTTCTTTAGTAAAAGGTATTCACAAACATTAACATATTGAATAATCTATGGACAATTATGCCAGTAATCGACACTTCGTTATCATTCACAAAAAATTTAGAAAGCTAAATTTTCCATCCACATTAGACTCATCAGTCTTTTCAAATAATCTTGTTCAATCATTCACAAAAAATGCCTATGTTGATCAGACTAATCATTGTGCTGTAAAATACAGGCAGTCACAAACAGAATTAAAATTGAATCCCATTTACAACTACAAAATACAACTACAAAGACAACAAATAATCCAAGTCAATCCTTTGTGTAGGATCAAAGTCAAAATCAAGGTCGCAGTCCAAGTCTTCATTTAAAATCGACTCTATTGAACTTAAATTGGTAATATGTGAAGCATAACTGCCATCCTGCCTTTGGTCAAGCATTGGACTTCGAACTTCAGAATTAACAGCTACATTCAATGAATTCACGGCACTATTTGTCACAGTACTCAGATTCCCTCCTTGCAAGGGTGTAAAACACATGTCAATAGGAGGCATTACAGAAGAAGGCAACTCTGGCACATTCAGAACTGCAGGTGTGTCCAATCTACTAATCATCCCACTAGGTGAAGAGGACCTAAAAGGACTGACTTGCTGGGTTGCCTTAGAGCCGATTCTTTTCAGACGAAGTCTATATTTCTGCACCAATTGCAAAAAAAATAAAGTTCTATGAATGAAAAGCTTTGGTTTTATGAAATTAAAGCAGAAAGGAAAAGAAAAAAAATACCTGCAGATGGCTGGCCACACGCGCCCTAGTAAGATGCTTCTCAGCCTTCATCAACTGAAGAATTTTTCTAGGTACAGCCTCTGCAATCAAAAGAACATACAAATGTGTAAGACTTTCACCACAAAAAAAAAAGTGTCAGACTTCATTAATAATAATGCAATGACATCTAAGATTAGGAAGAGTATTTGAGAAACCATTCAAAATAATGTTGAACAAAAAAATACAGCAATTGGAAAAATACAGCAAACTTATACTTTTGCGATACAAAAAAAATAAAAAAATCCAGGAATGGAAAAAGGCATCATTGTTCCATTTTTGGCATGGAATGGAAGATACAGTTGGGACTTCATGACAAATGGGACTAATTGGGCAGCTTTCAGCTCTCATGAGACCAAATTAATCAATGATCGAATTAAGGAAAATTTGAATTTTGATTTGTTCAGTTTTCGAGAGATACCAAATAAGTATATTAGCTTACTCCAAGGAAAGGATTACTGAAATAGAGGAATACATGGGAAGTGGATTTGTTTGTTATTTGGAAATGCACAATGGTATTAACAACGGAGAAGCCATTTTTTTATTTTGGTGCATATTCCAATATTATGACAGAAATTATATATCCAAGTGAGGCTTAGACAGATGTTGGAATAATTATTGTTGGATTCTGGGCATTGGATGTGAAGACACCTGTGGAAATAAACTTTGCAAAGAGAGGTGACGGAACTAGTTTTCACATTGCAATATTATTAGGATTTCATTGCTATTTCTACCCAAATATATAATAAAAGTATTGCTAAAATAAAGCAGAAACATCAATTGATTGACCAATTGTAGCAATTAATAACAATTAAGATAACAACTACTTTGCATTGTACAGAAAGAGTAAATAACTTACTGTCAACACCCAAGACATTAACAGCGGCCACAAAACACCGATGTAGCTCCTCCGTCCAAACAACCCGTGCCTTCTTTAGGGTTGATCGGTCCTCAGTGTTAAGACCTTTTTCAAGTTCTTGATAAACTTCATCCTCAGTGTTAAGACCTTTTTCAAGTTCTTGATAAACTTCATCCTCATCTTCTTCCTTCTTCTTAGAGTCCTCTTTGTTAAGACATTTATCAGCTTTTTCACAATCTTCACCCACATCTTCTTCCTTCTTCTTAGAGTTCATCTTCTTTCTAAATACATGCTGCCAAACATTTTGCAGCTCTTCCATTCTAAGAGGTTTTACCAAAAAATCCGAAGCCCCCAAACTGATTGCTTTCATCACCGTCGTTCTGTCACTATCTACGGACGACACTGAAATGAAAAATTTAATAATTGAGAGTGATGAAGTAAATAAAAAGTAATTAAATTATACAAAATCAAAACCTCAACAATTGAAAAAAATAATAATAAGAATAGTTGAAGATCGCATATAAAACTATCACATACATATAACAGGTACATCCGTAAAAAGCCGTGCCACCTTAAGCAGCATCAGTCCATCCATTTCGGGCATGTGGAGATCCGCGATTAACAGGTCAAACCTGTTTTCTATCAGCATATCGAGGACCTCCGATGCCTTTGTAGTTGTTGTTACTTAAAATTAATAATTACAATAAATTTTATTCTCTATGAACAAAATGAAATATAAAATGCAAATACAAGCATAACACAAAACCTATAACAAGTTCATTAAATGAAATATAAATTGCAAAAACAAGCATAACACAAAACCTACAAAAAGTTCATTAACAGATAAAGTTCATTAACAGATTTCCAACCATAGGAAACTAGTTCCATACTGCATTTGAAGCCAGTAATTTAATTGAACACAACGTTTCACAAACAAAATCAAAGAAAGTTAAGAAAAAAAAAAAAACTGATGTAAGAGTAACATTGACAGGACAAAATGTAAACAAATAAGACATTTGACTGGTAATGACTCAACTTCATTGATAATTCACACAAATATATACAGATGAGTAACATAGAAATCAATAAAAGATTTGTTACTTTAAAAACCAAACAGAAGAAGGTAGAAGAATCAACATGACAAATTTAAATTTAATGAGAAAATGGAAAGAAAAAAAAAGGGGGGGAAAGAAAAGAATGAAATTTAACAGGTTATTTTCAATTTTCACCAAACTAAGAAAGAAAAGAAAAAAGAAGTAAAGAACAACAGAAGGTGAGTTAAAGAAATAAATAAAAGATTTTTTACATAAAAAAGCAAAGTGAAAAAAGCTGACAGAAAGAACTGGACACAAAAAAAAAAAAATTGCTATTATTCCAATCGAAAACAACATCTAAATATTGCAAAAAAAAAAAAATGAAAGAAAGAAAGAAAGAACCATAGATATTTGAAAAATAAATAAAATCGAAAACCCACATATCTAAATATATCCAATGTTATTTTTGTTAAATAAAACACCAACTGAAAAAACTAACAAACTCAACTAGACAAATTTAAATTTACAAAATTAAAAAACCAAAAAACCAGTTATTAGTCCAGTAATATGATGTCTGTGCAGACAGAAACAAAAGCACACAATCAAACATCCTCAGTATTATCACTATCAAGAAAAAAAAGAAACGAAAAGGAAAGAAAAGAAAAGCGAGAACATAATGGAAAAGCCACACCCTCAATATTGCCAGAATAATAAAGAAAGAAACATATATTTCATATGATATTGACATGCCACACCCTCAATCTTTTCAAGCAAGAAACAAAAAAAAAAAAAAAAACAATAAAAGATCCTCAGTATTTTCAAGAAAAAAAAAAAAAAGAAACATCCTCAGTATATCAAGAAAAGAGAAAAAGGAAAGGAAAGGAAAGAACACAATCAAATATCATCAAGAAACCCACATACTCAATCTTTTCAAGCAAGAAATATTAGCACATAATCAAACATCCTCAACATCTTCAAGAAAAAAAGAAAAGAAAAGAAAGGGCAGAAGTAACATACCTAGGTATTGACACCTTCGTAGGAGTGTTGCCAAACAATTCAGGCTTGTTAGGTCATGATCTACAGCTAGTACTCGCATCCCTATTGGAAACCCATCTCCCACATTCACCACTGCCATTGTCTCGATTGATCGGTTGATAAAACAATCCAAGAACAAGAGAAAGAAACTAGGAAACCCAAAGAAACCAAGAAAACCTTAAGACGGTGAGAAAACAGAGAAAGAAACCCTTTAGTTGTTTTTTTCAATCATGTTATTATTTGCTTACCCCCCTCCCTTTTTATACTGTTAACCCTTAATCAATAATGACCGTTATATTCTTAATCAAGAAAACGTGAGTGTTTTTTGAAAATTTTAATTTATATTTTTTGGCGGCAAAACTATGATGACTGTTGTTTTCTCTTAACTCTTAAGTGATTCCGTCCCTCTGAAGTTTTTAATTTAGCTACTAATAAAATTTATTATATTTACTAATTTATATTAGCTAATTTATATACATATTAAAAAAATATGTGTGGATGCACAGCTGAGAAATATATATTCTATTCTTTCGAAAAAAAATTCATTTTAATTATTAAGAATACGAGAAAGGATTGGGTAGAGAAAAAATTGATCACAATATATATATATATATATATTAATTCAATATAGTTTGACTAATTACTTTGATTAATTTAATAATAATCCCGTGATTCACACTAAAATAAATATAATCATAATAATATTTATTAAAAAATTGGCTTTACTAAATGCGAACATCTTTTAAACAAGAGTAACAGAAGAAAGCTTGAGAAGAAGCATTTACAAAGACCTAAATCTAGATGACTTCAATGAAACTTTGGTTATTGATACCAACCATCATTTAGAAAAAATTCAAAAGACGCTTAAACAAGGATTAAACTGCAATGAACATTATTTACCCAAAAAAAAAAAAACAGAAATGCAATGCAGAATGAAGAAGCGGTACTTTTACTTACCAGAGAGGTGACTTCAGTTGTTTGATGAAATACTTCTGAGGGATCTACACCACATAACACTGGCAGGACCTTGGTATATTTGGTTCTGCTCCGCTCCATTATTACCTCCTTACAACATTTCCAGAGAAAATAGTGAATATGCATACTTTCTTAAGAAAACAATAACATAAACACTATTTTGAAATGCCTCATCATTATCATGTACAAAAACACTAGTTGTTTGTTTGTTGGGTGAACGAACATGCAAAGAAGAAGAAAGAAGAGGGTTCTGATGTGTAATAACGGGGTAGGTAGGTGGTGGTTTCGGTGGGAATGGATCTATGGAAGTGAAATGAGAGTCCAAAGAAATGTAAAGTGAGAGAGAATGGACAGAGCGCAGCAATTAATGATCAGGTCTTGTCTGGCTGCTCTGACTTCTGAGCAAGTCATCACCTTAATTGGGCTGAGGAATGAAAGTTTAAAAAAGAAAAAAAAAAATAAGCTAGCTTTCAATAAAATAATGTAACAGAGGGTTCTGAGTAATGGGGTAGGTGGTGATGGTGGTTCGGTGAACTGAAGACATTAAACATCATCTTTAAAATGAGATCTGAGATTGACAATCTAAACAAGAGAATTCGTAGATATCAGTAGCAAGGACTATCTTTGGGGGGGAAAAAAGCGAGAGACTATGCATGACACTAGGGATTATAGACTACAGAATAGGTGAATGATTGATACAGTGCTATACAACTAGATAGTTTTAATATAATAATCAGTGGAGTAAATCCTATAATTGTTTAAAAAAGATGATATACTATTTAATATGTTTAAAATTAAAAAAAAAAGTTAATATTCTTCATCTTCAATCTTTATTAATAACTTCATCATTTTTGGAAACAAAAAAGCTTCAAAATTCCATAAGAAGCCAAGTTTGTTTTTGAGAAAGGTAAAAGAGAGAGACACGTAGGAGGTTAAGAGATAGAAAGGTTAGGAAGTGGAAAAGCTCATGAGAGAAGCAGGGAAGCGAAAAAAGAAGAGTGCAATTAATAACCAAGCTCTCTTGTCAAATCACAACATTAGGTGCTCTGAGGACTGACAAAAAACAGACCACTCTGATCTCTGATCAACAGAACTCCTATTCCCCAAATAAAGTAACACAAACAAACAAACAAACAGTGCAATTAAACTTCAATCTTATTAAGAAATTTTTCAAATCCATTTTTTTATTTATTTATTTTCTTCTCTTTAAATTAATCACACACTAAACTTAAACAACTATTAACCTCCTCTCCTTGACTTCCTTTTTCTTCTTCTCTCTTTCTCCTCTCTCCTCTTTCTCTCTCTATTTTTTTCTCTCTTGAAGGACCAGTGAGCCGGGAGCGCTACATTTTCTCTCCACTGGTTGGGTCGTGTTTGGCCGTTTGCATTATTGCATATCAGGAGTTTATTGTTAATGTGTCACCGGATCTTGGTTAATGTGACTGGTTATCCATATGTTATAAAAATATTCTATGAGTTTCGATTGAATCGGTTTTCACCGATCAAATTGAAAATTGATCTAATCCAATCAAAAAATTTGATTTTTTTCGGTTTTTGATTTTTCGATTCAGTTATTGCAGTTTGATGCGGTTTGGATCGATTATTGGATCGGTTATTGAACACCCTTAATAATAACCACCCACATCAACACCCATTAAAGGGTTTATCATCTATAATTTAACATGATCATAAAAACTTTCCTACACTCACAACATTTTGTGGGACCCGCACCAAAAAAAACTCTGGCACGCAAAATAAATCTCTATAACATAACACAATCATTTTTCCTATAACATAATTCTTAAAAAAAAAACCCATTAAATAGCATAAAATAATCAACTATTGCTTATCTCTTGACAAAATTAGTTATTAACATATTCAAAAAAAAAAAAAAGACACAATTACCAACAAATATTGATTCAAGTGATAAGAAATTTATTTCCCTTAACCGCCTATGAGTTCGATATAAAATACTCTTGTGACGTCTCTATAATGAGTCAATCGATGAACCGATATACATTATTCACATATAAAAAACAAAGTACATTCAAAAGAAAAGAAAAGAAAATAAGATTTTATATATTTCTAACAAAGAAAGAATCACACTTACATCAATTTTCAGATTTATAGAGAAAAACAAATATTATGTTTTAGAAAAGAATTTAGGTCATATCATAAAGATAATTAATTGTGAGGGTCGTTATTTTTAAAATATAAAAAAATTTATAGATCCATTTTTATGTGTTCGTGAAAGAAGGAAGGGAGAGTAACCAAAGTGCCACATTTTGACAAAAAAATTACCAGACTGTCACGTCAACGGAAAATTTTGCCAAAATGACACACGGCATAATTTGTTACACAGTGTAGCGAATTATGCATGCAAGTAATTCGTTACACAGTATGGCGAAATATGCCACGTCAGAACCAAAAATATCACATGTCAAATTTTGACATTTTGACATAATTCGCTATACAGAGTAGCAAATTATATCGCGTGATATTTTGACAAAATTTATTATTGACCTGTTAGTCTGATAAAAATTTTGTCCAAACATAATAAAATGGTCACTTTCTCGAGAAGGAAGACGTTACCCATATTTATATGGATAATGACTTTGGAGCTTATCCTATTTTCTGGCAAGCAGATCTTATTGCAGTAACATTGGCAGAAGATCAGCGTCTACCAAAAGGTGGAGCTTATCCTATTTTCTTAAACGTGTAGTCAAAGCCTAGCATGGTAGCACCTTTTTGTGTATTAATGCAGGTCCATAGTTGTCCATGATCCCTGACCCGAACCCATTATTTATTTTTCTATAGAAGGTGGTTAGTTTTATTATTTCCAACCATTTAGCAATTGTTTCATGATTTCCTCACTCCTGGTGTAATATTCTTCTATACAGTTATCCAATTAGCAAATTTGTGGAGGCTGAATAAACCTATAATGTCCATGATTGACTTAATAGGCTTTTAAAGGGCTAAAACATTTGTTCTTTGTTTGTTTCATATAGTTAGAGAATAATATAAATTATTATTGTAATTTCACTTAATAACTTAAATTTTGTATTAAATTGATTTTTTATATGGTAATAGTGTTCGGTATCATGAGTTATGTAGCACCGACATCGATACGGGACACGTGACACGATATGACACGACACTCAGATACGTTAATTTTAAAAAATGTTAGATTTCGATACGTTGGGACACGTTTTGATATTAAATAATATTTTTAATTTATGTAGTGTATATTATATTTAATAATCAATAATTTAACAAAAAAATGTATCTAAACTTATAATATTCATAAATTTTGCAAAGAAACATAAATATTTATATTAAATTCAATAAAATAATAATCGTAATCCAACAAATCAAATAGTTGGAACTAAAATCTTAACACAACGCAACCTTTGAACCTTTTTTGAATTTCTATAATGTGTGTTAGAGTGTCGGCGAGTGTCGGAGTGTCCGAGAGTGTTGGGAAGTGTCGGACACGACACGTCAGGATTTTTTAAGTGTCCGTGTTTCATAAATCACGAGTTTGATCCTTATTGTCCCTCTTATTTCATTAATAATTAATTTAGTATTATGGAGTTTCTTAGCACAAATATTGTCCACCCTTCCAAACCCGGTGAGCTCTCATATGAGAGGGTATATTAAAGAATAATATAAACCATTAATGTAGCCTTTGTTGAAATATTCAAGTGTGATGTAGCCTCAGAATCGAGAGCTCTGATACAAAACGTATTTGGGCTTAGCCCATTAGGTCTTTTTATCTCTCTTTTTTTTGTTGGTACAAAGTCTTTTTGTCTCTTTAAATAGAGAACTCTTGTACAAATATTACTCAGTTCAATTATATCCAAATTTTCTTTCTTTCAGTTTGGTATGAGAGTCTCGTGTCCCGGGTTCGATCCTCGCCACTCCTTTCTCTTGTAGAATTTCTTAGCACAAGTAAGTTGGGCCTGATGCATCATCCATCTTTCAAGCCCAATGGGCTCTCTTGTGAGGGGGCATGTTAGAGTATAATATAAACCATTAAAGAGCCCCCACCTAGCAGCTTAAGCTTAAGCTTTTGGGTTAAATTGGTTCTTTACAATATGGTTGGTGAAGCTTAACCCATTTGTGGTGGTCTCCCGCCACGAGCTCCCACCTAGACCCACTTGATAATGGTATCAGAGTCTGGTTAGGCTCGAGCTAACCTAATGATTTGGCTAGAGGCGAATTGTGTATTTGGGCTACGGTCCTCGATTGAGGGGGAGCGTATGTTGGATTTCACACTTTAAGGGAAGATTGTTGAAATATTTAAATGCAATGGAGTCTCATATTGGTTGGTAATGAGCTAAGTGAAGTGCATATAATATAATGGGAAGGACCCATGAACCTAATGCCTTTAAGTTTTGATTTGTAACATGGTATTGGACGCACTTGATATGGTTGGTAAAGTTTAACCCATTGGTGATAGTTCTCGTCGTAAGAGTCTCACCCAATAACTTAACCTTTGGGTTGAATTGGTGAGAATGTGGTCTCAGTACAGTGATTAATTTAATTTTTTTTCTTTTCTGTAAATAATGGTGGCCTAATCTTAGCATTACTGTTATTGGTTGTATCTTGTTTCTAATAATATATTGAACATTCCGACTATAACCAAGTGATATTGAAAAACCATCATGGTGTTATTGTATACACATAAAAAAATAGGGAATAATTACTCTCATGTTATATGTGATAAATTTTTCTTCTACACACTCTTCGATAACTGTGCCACTCTTTTTTTTTTTTCAGGTGATAGAGCCCACAAGTTTATTTCTATGACATGAGATAATTTATCTCCTTTAACATGATATTAATAAAATCCAAAAAAATAATACTTTCAACGCAGATGAAAGGATAGTTACATTGTTTACTTTGCATTTAGTCCATAACTTATGTCCCAGATGCAGACAAAGTCAACGAGGATCAGGGGCACAGCACCCCATAGAGGCCTTGTATTGCTTTGGGCCTCAAGATTATTTAAAATTTCTTTTCTTTAGTAGTTTTGATTGAGGTCATGAATAACTATTGCGGCTTAAGGGTTTCTAACCCTATTTTTATTCGCTTATAACTTTTTTTTTGGTAAAAGTTATTCGCTTATAACTAAGTACATTGTAACTAGTGCACTGAGGAGAATATAATGAAAGACTTACATTGTAACTTGTTGGAGGTAACCTTACATTGAGGAGAACCAGGGTAAAACATGTCTCCTATTTTTTCTCCTCTACTTTTTCTATTTTCGATTGTGTGTGTCATTACTTATTAATGACCTTTTAGTTAGCTATCAGTTTTAGATTATTCTTACCGATATATTTATTACCTTTTTTTTCTTACTACCTCTTACTACTAAATTTTAATCGTTGATTTCCGTCAATGTAACAGTTGTAATTTATGGGGTCATACTTTTTAATTAATTATTAATATCCAATAAATTACAACCGTTAGATTGACAAAAATTAACTGTTAAGATTTGGTTGTCAGAGATAATAAAAAAAAATAGGTAATAAGTATAACTTTTCTCATATTTCATGCTTTCGGTACAAACTACAATATGCAAGCCAGAAGCAATGTTGTTGAAGGTTTCATTCAGTTATGGATTTGCTTATTGAGCTAGTCATTCATCAGTGGCAAAGTAACGATCACCAAACTCCCCCAAGCCAGGGACCACACGAGAATCCTCATTCAATGATGCATCAATCTCTGATGTCACAAGTTTAAGCATTGGAAATCTCTCACAAACAGCATTTATTCCCTGTGGTGCCTGCATCATGCAGTTTAGTTAGTAATAGTGCAGGGAATCCAAAATGCACAAGCACAGGTAAAAGATAAGGAAGCAGCAAATTATAAAAGTGACTCACTGCTATTAAATTTAGAAAGATAATGTTGGATTCTGGTACACCCTTCTTGAGAAGCAGAGAGATAGCTTTGACTGCAGAATTTCCTGATAATCATTTAACTATTAAGCAAGGGTACAATACTTGGATATATGATATAGCATGTAAAATTAGTTTAAGAATATGATAAAAGTGCATAACATAGGTAACGAATGTTTTAAAAAGTTAGCATTAATTAATAGGGGCGGGTTATATTTACAAACTTTTTTGTTTACAAACTCTTACAAATTACACTATGTAGGACCGGTCCTATATTAATCACACGGTGTACGACCGGTCCTACATTAGTGTAATTGCAAAAAAAGTTTGTAAACGGATCTTATCCCTAATTAATAAGATATTGCCATTTATGTAATTATTGTGATATACTTATTTGCATTTGTGTAACATTCAAAAGAAGAATAGTAAAAAAGTTGCAAAATGTAACTAGGAATATCAGAAGTGTTGGTGAAATGTCTAACACGTGTCCAACATAGCTAGGTCATGTAAAGAATAATTTCAACGTAAAAGTTTAAACCGTTTGGTGAAGGTACATTGATGATTTTAGATTTATATTTGTTCAATACAATTTATAAGCTCACCTACGTATGCTAAGAAATTCCATAATATTTAAGAGTAAATACCTTTTTCGGTCCTCAGCAAATTTTACGATCCCCGTTTTAGTCCCTAGCATATAAAAAGGTTATTCGTGGTCCCTAAGAAATTCAAAGTGGACCCATTTTAGTCCTTTTGAGGGACTAATGTGGGTCTTTTTTGAATTTGTGAGGGACCACGATTTCAACTAAATAAGTCCATTTTGATATTCTTATGGACCACGAATAGCCTTTTTATTTGCTAGGGACTAAAGCGGGCGTCGTGAAATTTGTTGAGGACCAAAAAGGATATTTACTAAATATTTAATTATTCATTAATAGATTGGTGAACGATAAGGATTAAACTCGTGACCACTTAGTCAAAAAGGCTCTCATATCATGTAAAGAACTATTTCAATCCAACAATTTAAGTTGTTGGGTTGAATTGGTTGCTTTAGAGGTCAGCTATTCTAGTGGACAATATAGAGTTATGCAATATAATCTGCCATACCTGTGGCAAGAACTGGATCAAGTAGCAAAACATGACGGCTTGCAATGTCTGATGGTAGCTTCTCATAGACTAACTGCATTAAATTGTGAGATTATGAGATAATCACCCTAAGCTAAATGCAGCAAGAATAGGAAAATGCAAGTGGGACAATATATTGGCCTAACCTGCCGGCCGTTTGTGCCATGTCCATGAATAAGGATTTTACCAATTTTGATTCCCTTGCAGCATGCTCTTAATGCATTTTCCATGCTTTCTCCACTGATGTTAAAAAAATAGGGAAGAGTATAATTCAAATAAGAATTGTTAATAAACAAGTTTGATATGTTTCAGACAACTAAAAATTAAGGGGAGAAAGTGTAGAACCAAAGGTTTTTTAACTCATAAGGCAACACATGCAATATGCATTTCTAGTACTGAGCATAGGACCATAGTGTTAATTTTATCAAATGACTAGTATGTGAGTATATAAGGAGTGTGTGCAAGTGAAATTTATGCAAACATCATACTCTTTTTTACTATATTTTTGGCCTTGAAGGAAGGGCCGGCTTGACTCAGCGGTAAGCTTGCTTGCCGTGGTGTGTCAGGTCGCGGGTTCGAATCAGCCTCTCTGCAAAAAGCAGGGGAAAGGCTGCCTAGAGTATTCCCTTTCCCAGACACTCACGAAGTGGGTATTTGAACTGGGTCGGCCCTTAAAAGAGTAGTTAGGGGAGTACTAGAGATATGCTCACTGATATCATTGAGTCCTGATCTCAAACTTCAGGAACATTTAATGGAAATCTATAGAATCAAGGGTATCATATCATGCAGGATCTTTTATTCCAAAATTGATTAAAACACTTAAAATTAAGTACCTTCTAATGACTGATACTCCACACAGCCTGCTACAGAAGACTACACCTGAGTATACCGATCCTGAAGCCATAGGATAAAACTTTAAGAATACTTCACCCCTTTCATTGGTAATATTATAATTATAGTACACACACATACTCTGAAAATAAGTGCACAATTTTTACCCAGGAAAAGTTTTCTTTTTTATTCCCTTTTTTTCTTAATTTTAGCACAGGTTTAGAATGTTTTCTAATGCCTTACCTATTTGAGGAGCATGTAATAGACAGACCCCCGTTACAACCTAGAGTAAGAATACTTTGATACATTGAAGAAATGGTCTAGTGTAACATAGTTTATGAATAGAGAAATTGATCTTGGAATAAGGAATTTTTGTTGTTCTATATCATTGAATATGTACCACATGAATCATAGCATTAAAAATATAGTTTTCACTCCCAGTTAAACACGACTAGCGAGTGTGGGGTGGAGGAAATCCTTGTACGCAACCTTACCTTTACATAATTGCAAAGAGGTTGTTTCCTGGATTCGAACTCATGACCTTTCGGTCATGAAGGAACAGTTTTACCACTGCTCCGGTTCGCCTCCTTTTAGAATTAAAAATATAGTTAAAATGGAAAAAATGAACCACATAACTGAGGTAATAAGTAATAGGGGAAAGATCCATTTACAAAAAAAAATTCAAATTTTTGCAAATTACATTATGTACTCCCAAAAGTACATAGTATGACCTAGTGTACTTCCGGGAGTACATAGTGTTGTTTGTAAGAGTTTGTAAACAAAAAGTTTGTAAATATAACTCTCTCCTAAGTAATAACCACATGTTTGTTATAACATAGCTACCTGTTGGTGTAATGACCTGCTTTTCAGTAAAAGGAAGATGTCCCAGTCCATGCTCGACAACCTTAAAAATCAATACAAAGTCATCATGCTTCATATTTAAGATCATTTTCAGCATTATTTCTATTAATCCAAACTTTCTTACCAGCCTAATTAGACGGTCTGAGTAAAAGACAAAGTCATGCTTTGTTGTTCTGACATCACGGATGAGAGTATGCATTCCTTTTACCTGAGTATAAACAATGATGGCAATTCATATTCATATATCATCATCATCATTTTCATCCTAAGCTTTATCTACATTCTATTTGTGTACAAGATAGAACATACATATGACTATGATAATTTTACCTGAAATGTTGAAAACATAAGAAAAATGTTTGGATATATTTTACACATATCATGCTGGCCAAGCTTCGTACGTATATTTTGTACTATCAAGTCAATGGCAACATCATTATCTCCTCCTCCTGGGATGATAATATCGGCATATTTTTTTGTTGGCAGTACAAAATCTTCAAAACTGGGCTTCACAAATCTGGAATACTGAGTATTTATTTTGTAATTAGTCAGGGAGGATTCTAAACATTTTTTAAACAAATTGGAATAAGTTAGATGCTGAAAAAGAGTTACAAGAACACTAAAACTCTTCAATTATTTTATCATATATATAATCAATAGATTGGTATATCTTTGTATTTCTAATTTAACTTCATTCACCTTTGACAAATATGGGATCAAATTGCATGCAAACAATTGATCTTTGAGATCATTATCTGATCTCAAAAGCAAGTAAAAAAATGTAAATTCCTTCATCCTTTGGTATGTTTCGTGGATTCCTAACAGATGCAAGTGAAGGTGGTGGTCAAGACATAGTAGACACACTACATTTTAGAGATGCATCTATAGGGGATTTGAATCTAAAAATGACTAAATGTATTTAATGGGTGTAGCTCGATTGGCAACACAGGCGGATTAGGTGGAAAGAGAACCTTAGTTCAATTTTCAGCAAAAACATTTTTGGGGATGAGAGAGAGTTTTAACTGTGAGTAAGTCTCAACTCGTGATTAGTCTCATAGCTGGTTCAAAGAGTTGTAGTTTGTAGAAATATCCGAGGGCCAACTTGTTTCAAAGAGGTAATTAAGGTCGGTATACCAAATAAAAATAACAATTACTTAATGTAGAAAAATCCTATCAAATGTAGTGCTTAAGAACTTGATTCTAATTATTAACTTAATTCACAACAAACCATATTGACATATTAAGAATGCTTCACTTTTATAGTCCAAATGAAGAATGCAACTGTTATGGACCCATATGAAGAGCCCATTAAAGTGATAAGCCCAACAAGGGGCAATTCAGAATCTGAGTCAGCATTGACTCAAAGGAATATCCATCAAGGATATTTATCCGACAACACAGCGGCAGCATACAAAGCGAGCCAGGGCCCCTATCAAGAGGCACCAAAGGCCATCCATACTACTCACAGGTAACCTCTTTAAATACGAGATAAATCCCAAAGATATGGACACCTTTTCTCTCTTACTATTACGCCGTCACTGTGCACACACACCCCATTGGCTAAACGCCGCTATAGTATTCTGTGCACAGTGATCCGCTTAACTCGAGGGTATCTCCTTCATAGATATCTGAGAGAGGGCACTAGATTCAAAAATAACATATCAGTCTATTGAGCTGGACATCTCTGAGAACAGGAGCTATCTTATATCTTATTTACATTGATTAGATGGAAACTGCAACAGCAATGCGTTATGACTCAACCATGTTACTAAGGTACGTGACCTTAAATTAACTGCCCTTAATTCCCATAAAACATTCACCAGACAAAATCTCATGAAAATATGGTTTATTTTGTAAGTAGTAGCATTGTCCTTAACTCTTTTTTCTCCAGAAAATGCTACAAAACTTGCCACCATAACTGAGAATTCAAATGGAAATTATACAAATGAATATATATAAAAAAAAGTAAGTTCACTAACTTGGTCCAGAACATTCTGAATGTTCCTCCCACGTTCAATAGCAAGACGTTGAATCCTCCGTGTAAGGCGCACATCAGAATCTGCGATGCTTAAACCATGGTAGCATTTTTAATTTAAGCATATATTTGTATCACTGGTACTTATTGTAGTGCTCACTCATTGACTGGCTAAGGGGAAAAAATTAATAAATAAATGACATTGGAAGACATTCACAGTAATTTCATGCTATAAAATTTGAACCATAAGAAAAAAAATATAGAAGAAAAGAAATTATGATACATCATTTTCTAAGTTTATGATGCTACAAGATTTATGCATTTTATAAACCAAAAAAGAAAGAGCAGGAGAAATACAAAAAATAAAAAATAAAATTATCACCATATTTATTGAGCCTTGGCAAAAAAAGTTTGTGATGCTGTGTCAGAGCTCATGATTAATGATGCATCCTTTCAATTTCAAATGACATGCTCAACAATGTAAACATTCTCATGGTAATTTATCTGTTTTCTTGTTCAAGTGTTGTCTGCATGGATATGAGGAAAGAATAAAAAAAATACATTCCCCATTAAACCTCAACTAACAAGGATAGGGATAAAGGCAATTCTTTTAAGAAGCCTTACGGTTTTCTAGATTTAAACACATGACTTTTCAATCACAAAAGAAGCAATATAACAGTTTTATCACTACTCTAAACTCGCCTTCTTATTCATGTTGGATATTTGTGGGCCTCGGGAATTTTGTTATTTTATTTTTTACTTTTAGTAATTTGATATTTGAACCATGAATAGCTAGTGTTTCTCAAGGTTTCTAATCCTATTTATATTTCCCTTATAAATAAACCTTCTTTGTAAAGAATGTGATATATAGTATAACATTGTTGGATGTAGCTCAGATGGGGCAAACTAGGGTAAATCTGTGTCTCCATTTTTCTTTCCTTTGGTTTTTTCTATCTTGGGATTGTGTGTGTGATTGTTTCAATTCCAACAATAGATAAGAGAGAAATTCAGGAATAACTAACCTCCATCAACAAAGATCTTCATGTTCAAAATATCACGGACACGAGGATCGTGAAGAACTAATATCCCTTCTAAAATTACGATATCTGCCGGATTAACCTGCAAATGATCATAAAGAAAAGAATTGTGAAGACCCTGCAGATTATATCAACAGATCAATGCATCCAAAACAATGACATATATATTATGATGTATCACAATTCACAAATTCACAATCAAGTTATTTCAATAACTTGGTTTCTTCTAACACACCAATCTCATTACATGAAGGGTTTTATTTGTCTTATGTCACATAAAATAAATCTGCTCTCCTATTCTCACAACAAATGGTGGGACCCACTTTATTTTTTAAAAGAGAAAAGAGAAAAATTCAAAGCACAGAAATCGAAGTGAGAGTAGGAGATAAAATTTCTCTTATATGGCATAAGAGAAATAAAACCCTTATATGAAATAACAAAAAGTACACACCAAAATGTAGATTAGTACCTGACGTTCAGGTTCAGTTCTCTTACGGCTCTTCATATCATAATTGGGAATGGTAACACCTTCTCCACGTTTTAATTTCTCCAAATTTGAAAGCATAAGCTCAGTATCAAATGCATCTGAAGATTAAGGGGCCAATAATTCTTGTATTGGATTTTATTTTCTAACAAATTCTGTATCAAATTTTGTCTTTCATATGCTACACAAAAAAAAATTGAAAAACCATTCATTATGTACTCACCAGGATGATCAAAGTTGTACTCATTAATTTTCTGTTGCAACTTGTCACTCAAAGAGTGGTAAAAAGAGTCCTATAAAATCATGTGTTAAATGAATTATAAGTAAAATTTCTAGAATCAAACTTTGGCGTGGAAAAGGATTTGGACAAAACAATAACACTAATGATATGGACAGATACAATGCTCCCCTCCGCAATTGGGTGCATGATCTAACCCAAACAACATCAAGGCAAGAAATCCTCTATAAAAAGAGAAAATCACCTCATCTAAAATCCTAATCTCTTTTTAGTTATTGTGTATACACCCCACCCTCTCCATCTCTCTATTACTCGAGACTGATCTTGTAAAGAATCAATTCAACCCAAAAGCTTACGCCCCTCACATGGGACAATGCACGGACCCACTTACCTATGCGAACAAAGAAATTTCACTTGAAAGAAAATGGGGGCGGCAAGGATCGAACCCGGGACACGAGGCTATGATACCCATGCAAAGAACCAATTCAACCCAAATGGATGAGGCTACATTATTGGTTTTATATATTTCAAAAGATCTATGGTTTACGATTGTCTCATCCATAGACACCGTCAACCCAATATCCAACATCAACCTCGGATCCACGAGATCAAAGAACTAACATTTCACATTTTAGATAGGTAAGAAAAGTAAACACTATCCAATTATCAATTTATCCAAATAAAAAAAAATACATACAAAAATTAGCCAACCCTGTTTTCTTCCATTCAACAAAATACTTGATTAATAAGAGTACATATTATTGAGAAGTAATTACTTGATTAATGAGAACTACACGTCGATCATGAAGCTGGGTGTTTATCATGTTGCACACAGTTGTTTTCCCAGATGCAGTTCCACCAGTAACGCCTGAAAAAAATTCATTTTTAATTTGAAAACAAAAATTAGTATGAAATTAAAATAAAACTGTTGTTAAGTGAAAAAAATTTGTTACCAATGAAAAAGGGTTTCTTTGGGGATGATGGAGCTTTGAAGGCATTATTAGATTGGGGGGAAAGCTTGTCCTTAACGCATTGATTCAATGGCAATGCAATCTTTTTCCCAGAATTGTTCATCTCTATTACCATCTATATAATTAAGATCTTTGTAATATACACATAACACATTTATCTATACTTGAGATCAAAACTGCCCAACACATACGGTCAAGGGAACATTACCCACCTTTTATCTCTGCTAGTGTTTTGGGAAATTTGTTACTCGCTTATTATTTGGTTTAATTTGACTAATGTATACATTACTTTGCGTTGTTGGTTATTAGTTTCTATTTATAGAAATGTTGTAAAGCGTAGATAAGTTTTGGTAGATATATTAAAACAAAAGGGAATACTGTTGAAGAATCCCATTGTGGATGGGTGAAATTTCACATTGATTCAACTAAGTGAATATAATCTAAGGGAAGGATACATGTACCTAATGCCTTAAGATTTTGGGTTTGATCGTGGTGTCTAAGTCTACTTAATGTTGCTGCTCACTTAGTCCATGAATGATAGTCTTTTTCAGCCATGAACTCTCCAACAGTCATAACATATGAGTTGTATTTTTATATTTGGTGCATTTCAATAATAAACATAATAAGACATGGGTTAAAATAGTGGATTATTTATTTTATTTTATTTTGGTACAATAAAAATAGGGTTTTATAATTCTCATTCAACATGAGAATTATAATTTTCCTACACACCCTTCGATTTCCGTGCTGACATGGGTCCTGCATATAATTTTTTTCTAACACATGGGTCCCACATGCTTTTTATCTCTACAAAATGAGATTTCAATTCTCCTTCAACATGAGTATTATAAAACCCATAAAAATATACATGGGTTAAAAAAGTGGTATATTTTAGTTTCACTAGAAATGATGCATATTTTGTTGCATTTAATCCGCGCACTACAAGCTATCTAAATGATTTATTGTTTTCATCTTAACTAGAAACAAATAGATGTGGGTTTGATTAGTAATGTAAGCTAAGTGTTGCATAATGATGCATACATATATAAATCTCTTCTTTCTTTCTTTTTTATAAATCCCACTATCTGATTGAGTCGATTAATCCAAATTCGAGCCGGTATCAAAAAGGTGATAAAACTCCCCCAACTAAATATCTAACAATTATGTATCCGAGACTCGTGAAGGTATATCATCAGAAACGCAGAAGCGCATCGTACCGATGCGATGAGGAATGAAGAACACCTCTTTAATTACTTGGGATGAAGAAGCAAGCGTGACAATTCCTCACATTCAGATCTCCTTCTCTAGCCTCACGATCTGCAGCAATGCACCACGAACGGTCGCAAAATCCGCTCTACGGTTGATCTTCCAGACTATGACTCAAGGAATCAGGGAGTCGTGTAGGCAACCGTTCAGATGATGAACGTCTGCCTCTTGGAGTGTTTCTGATGTATGTTACCCTAGGAGGCACGAGTGGAGAAAAGGGTTCTTATATACCCTACCCAATCCAACTAACCCTAAGATTCATGGGTTAGAATTGGTCTTTGGGCTCACTCTCACTATAGTCATTGGGCTTAGTGAAGAGAGCATACCCAACAACTCGAACTCAAAATCATAATTAAGCTGGAATAAGTTGTTATTGATCCACATGCTTAGTCGTAAACTCTTCCTTCTTAAGTCATATTGGTTTTGTTTATAAATTATTGAGAAAGAAAGCTTCACTAGTCCCACGCATTCAAAAATATATGGTTGCATCTGTGTATGTTTCAACCACACATTCCTCTGCTAGGATTTGCTCAAGCAAATGATGATCTTAATTAAATGGTATCCACAAGCCACGGTTACAGGTTCCAGGATTCTCGTTTCCATTTCTTTTTTTCCTATAGCACCTAAAATATTCTATAGTTTTAAACAATGATCTATTTATCTTATGTTGCATAGAAACAAAATAGTGGGTTCATTATTTTTTTAATGGGAGTTATTAGTCTTATGTTGCATAATATAGGTATCTCATGTGGGAGAAACAAAGTTGTGGGCCCACAATTAAATAAGAAATAAAAAAATAAAAGAAAATGGGGCACAAAATTTTATAAGTATGTAACATGAGATAATTGTCTTATGTGACATAAGATTATTATTTCCCTTTTTTAATAAAAAATAAATAAAAAATAGTGGACCCTACTACTTTTTCTCATTATCTCATGTAAGATGAGATAATTATTTCCTTTTAATCAATGCGACATGGGTTGTGTATGGGGGCTCCTTCGAGTGCTATGGTAGAAAGAAGGTGATAATTCACCTACAAGGACTCTGACATTCAATCTATAGGCAAATATAGTGGAGTTTATGTACGTACTTAAGAGTTAAGAGCTTATGCCTCTACATTTATAAAGTTTTGGTGCGTGTGATATGACCCAACAAATAGCTAATAGAGAGCAAAAGCCTTCGTGATAATCGTCTAGTTTATCTCTTTTTTCTCATGAAAAAAGAAGCATAAAAATTCTCAAACTATAGACAATATCATGATTTATCTCAATTTTAATACATTTATGATATATTTAAGATTTCCAGATTTTCTTTTTATTGTATTAAGATTTTTGGGCAATTCATTCCTATTTTTTATTATTTTCATATCAGGAATATACTCAAGATAATGAGCAATTTTATGCCAAGATCACAGACAAAATATATATTTTAAATACATAGACATATTTAGTGCAATGCAATGTCGCATCTCGCGGATCAATCGATCAGAACCACTTATTTGCGGATGATCATCTAATGGGGTATCCTTGGGAGTTTTTCAATTAGGTAGCATGGTTGGACCTAATTAAGGGATCCAATATTTTCACCCAAAAAAAAAGGATCCAATATACTGATCCAAAACAACATTATTATTCAAAGACTTGTAAAGGACTTGTGAAAATAAAGTTTAATGTCACCTTAACGAATTGTTATAATACAATTATGAGTAAGATATCCAAAGTAAATATTCTCATAATTAGTATTTAGTAATAACTTTTATAATGAATATTTGAAAGTCCACTAAAAATATCAATATGTTTGACAACTATTCTTAATGGGATAAGATATTGTAACAATCAATTAGTGTTACTACCAATCAATTTCACCGTTAGATTGATTATGTTGATCCAACGGTTATATTTATTTCTAACTTTGTATGATTATGATTCCTTATATTTAATGTGAAAGCATTAAATATGATAAATCATAACTATACAAATGTGGAAATAAATATAGAGTATTAAATATGATGAATTATAATCATACAAAGATAAAAATAAATATAACCGTTGGATCAATATAATCAATATAATGGTGTAATTGATTGATAATAATATTAATAATAACACTAATTAATTATTACAATTTACCTAATCTTAATATGGGTACTTAAAAAACAAAAACAAGAGTATGGGAGTTGAAGAAATTCCCACTTCTGAAAAATCATGTTTGTAGTTTGTACTTTATTTAAGGTTGACTGGAGATGCGTTGGAGCGTTGACGGAACTTTAGCGGTGGACTCTGAATTTGAGTTTGAGGCAACATAAATTGAACAGGGGACCATTATACGTATAGAAATTAACTTGTTATTAATTACTCAAAGCAATAAGATATATTTTATATTAAATGAAATCGAATTATTTATAATTAAATATGAATTGAATTTGAGTTTGAATTTGAATTTTTTAAATTAAAACATAAGAACAATATGGTTGATTAATTCAAGATGCAACCTTATCAGGGTATTATGAGTTTAGAAGGAAAAAAATTGTGCATGAGTAACACGTGATATTGGAGAAGATTTTTGGTGCTCCTGGATCACCAATTTTTTAGTGGTCCATACCAATAAGGAGGTGACAACTATTTAGGAAAGATGAGAGAAAAAAGTAAAAATAATAATAATTTATACAAGTGTCATTCATTATATCATTATATGGAAGGACCATGTGGGGGGCAGGAGCACTATAATTTTTTCCGTGATATTGACACATCCCTTAAATATATAGACTATGTTTTATATATATAATAAATAAATAAATATTATACAAGAATTATTAATTTGTGTTAAAATGAATTGGCTTGGAAGGGAATTAATTAGGCATTTATATTATAGATAGAATTATAAATGGAAAAAATGTGTGTCATTTTAAATGATACTCCTTACATCCTTTTACCCTCATAAAGAGATGTAAGACCTAGATTTTTAAAACTTTTTTCCTCCACTCTCTCCCATGATTTATCTCTTTCTCTCACTTAAAATGACACAACTTTTTCCATTATAAATTCTAAAATACTTTTTTGTGTATTCATGCATCATGCAAGTCTCCTCCTACTAGAAGTAGTAATTTTTGTTTTTCTAACAATTTTATTTTTTTCAAATATTAACCCAAAGATGATTGTATTTAAAAAACAAGTCCACATCCATATCCAGTTTTCATTCTCAAACTCAAAGCCATACAGCTTATGTCATCGTTTTAATATTTGTTGGGCAATCGGGTGAGCCTATAAATGAGCTAAGCCAGAATTTTCTGTTATTAGTCAAGGGTAAGAATTACAAACGAATATGCAAGAAAAAGTGAATTATGTGAATCGAAAAATCAACATTGTTATTACAAAAATTGCAAACCTTATAGACATCATTCTATTATTACAGAATTTATAGCCTAACAATTAAATAATAGAGTTTCGTTTAGGAATAAAAAAAGCTATTGAATTAAATGAACATATTCAGGTATAAAAGGAGTGCAAATACAAATAACGGGACGTATCGACAAAAAAGAAATTAATAGAAGGTTAGAAATATGGGTTTCAATTTTCTCATGCGGTAGGAGAAAACTTTCTCATGTTGTAGACACATCTTATGTGGAGCCCACATCTATTAAAAAAATAAAAAAGTAAAAGAAAATATTGCACGAAAATCGAAGGGTCAGTAGTAGAAGAAAACAACTCTCCTACGACATGAGAAAATGTTTTCCCTATAAATATTGGCTTAGATATGCACGATTTATCTTAAGTTGGGGGTTAATGTCGTTGTTAAATTTGAACTGATCATTGACTTTGTCCGAGAACTGGTTCAATAAGTTATCAATACAAATAGTGACTCACTATAATTAAAATGATTGAACTTAATTTATATAAAAATATATAATAACATATAATAATAGAAATATTATTAGAAAAGAAATATGATATATATCCATTTTTTTCTTTCCTATTTTATTTACTTATATTTATACCGTCAAGTCACAATTTCAATGGACTTTCACTTTTTGTCTTTCCTCCCATTATTAATTAAGATTTTGATCTAAGAATATGGGAATAAATAGATAAAATAAGCATAAAAAAACATAATACCCAATGAGATTACAAATTTAACATATTGTAGCGCCAATTTATGCTTATAGGATGCATGTTCAATCTCCACAAGTTGGATATGGAGTCTAAAGGTCTGGTTCCCAACAACACTAATTGCATTTGAATTAGTAATATATATATATATATATATATATATATATATATATATATATAATCAAAAACAGTGAGGAAATAGATCCTCTCATCTTAATCATCAATATATAAATCAATGGTGATAATTTTATAATTTTCATATCTGATATTTTTCTTTCTGATCCCTTATATCACCATCGATTTATCATTATATAATTATAATTCTCTCGCATGATATATGATCATGTTAAATTATATGAGAGGATCCTCTCTCAACAAGTGACTATTGGAAATAATTTCTAAAGATTTTTACCAATATATATGTTATAGGAGAATTGAAATCATATGTTGTAGAGATAAAAATATGTGGGACCCATGTCAGCACCGAAATCGAATGATGTGTACGAAAATTTAAATTCTCATGTTAAATGAGAATTATAAAACCCATAAATATATTCTAAAGACAAGAAACTACAACCTAGAAAGCAAAGACATGTCTTTTGTAAAAAAAATTGCATGTATGCACTGACACGTTCCGACACGCGGTTAACATTTTAGGATATATAGTCAACGCTCTGGTACGCATCCGACATGTTTATTTTTTTTTAGTTCTAAATTTTATTTTATTAACTAAAAATGAAAATTTAATTTATAAGTCAATTTTTTTCTTTTATAGAATTCGACATAAAAAATTAACAAAGTATGAAAAATCACTTTTGCTTTATATTTGTTATGTAATTTGGATATTTGATTGGTTATATGACTTATTATAAACTGTTATATACATTAAATATAAATTATGTTATATATATTAAAAATATTATTTAATATCAAAATGTGATATATTTTAGAATTAACGTGTCAGCATGTCATGTCCGTGTCGGTAGAGCATAAAATACAACAATTATATTAAAGCTGGGTCAAAGGATGGCCAAGAGAAAGTTCTAGCTTTGAGCCACGAAATCAATTTGCAAGGCATTTTATCCTCGCTAATTATTAGAAAATCCCACTAACTCATTCTTCTAATCTACGAATTGTATTAAATTATTTGGAGGCTAAGGACTTTACACTAAAAAATAGATATATTCGTAAATCGCAATTAGCGCCCACGACTTTACCAAAAATTATATTCAAAAGACAAACATCCATAATCTGTGGATAGACACATGACTTGCTAAAATTTATATTATTTTTTGAAAAAATAAAGTTATACTTAGATTGCGAATTACGAAACATAATCGACCGATCCCATTTCCCAACAAGTTTCCACCCTCCAAAGACAGATACTTCTTACTGCTAGGGTTGAATATTAATCAACTAGTTCGATTTGACTAGATAGGAGTACGGCCCCTTTGGTACGTGTTGTTTTTCGAGATTTTCGGGAAACTGAATTTTTCAAAATTTTAATTTTAGGATATAATCATAAATTAGATGTAAAAATCATATTTTTGAAAATCGAGATTCTCGAATAAATAAAAATTTCTCCTTTACCAAACACCCCCCTAAGAGAAATGTTTTTTCGAGTGAACTCGAGGGTATCTTCTGGTAGACTAATCTTCTTTCGAGTACTGTCGGACTCTTTTAGGGACGGCTCTCCCAAATTCTTTCTTTCCATTCCCTGGGCTTGAACTCGAGATCTCTGGTCAAGGGACCCCGGTTCCTTACCACCTGTTCCAAAGGAGTTTGGTAGGGAAATGTTTTTCTCATATTGTATGAGACACATTATCTCATGCAACACATAAAAATTGAATGGGACCCACTGAGAAGAAGAGAGAAAAAGAAAAAAATGGATCCTACCCACTTTTTTGTGCGTTGAATGAGAAAACAAAACATATCCCTTAGAGTTAAAAGTTATTTTAGAGAATGGGTTAGGCGTGGGTTACACGCGCGCGTCTTATTTCTCTCTGTTAGGGCAAAGTTATGGGTTCTAAGAAGGAAAGGGGTTCTACGAAGGAAATCTCAGCTGCATCATCAAGCATCGCGAAGGAAAATCAGGAAATCATGAGAAGAAGTATCAAAAGATCCAAAAATGGGGAGGAATTCTCCCCTGAATCGACTAATAGAGGTGCCAGCTTCGGGAATATACAGGAGCGTATACCATCTGGGAAGAGCAAATCATTTGCAGATGCTCTCAGATCTGATGGAATTTCGATGGAGGAAGAAGATCTCTGGCAAGAAGACCACATGGAGGAACATTGTGAACCACTTGATCCTGTGCTCGGTGAAATCAACGAGCTAGGGTTCCAAGTCAGTTATGGAGAAGATGGCTCTGTCAGCTTCAAGGGTTCGAAGGAGGCCAAGCTAAGGCTAAGGAGTCCTTGGAAGAACGCTATCATTGTCAAACTCTTAGGGAAGAAGGTGGGGGTCGCGTATATGAAGAACAAGCTCGAGAGCTTGTGGTCGAGAATGGGATCTATTGTTGTAGCAGATTTGGGTAATGACTTCTTTTCAGTCAAGTTTTCAAGCGTGGAGGATCTAAATCTGGCTCTCACAGGAGGCCCATGGGTTCTAATGGGGCACTATCTTGCCATCCGCCGCTGGGAGCCGTTCTTCAACCCCCAAAAAGCAAATATCCACAGAGTTGCTGCATGGATTCGTCTTCCAGGTATCCCTTTAGAATACTGTGTTCAATCTGTGTTGAAAATGATAGGAAGCTCCATAGGAAAAGTTTTAAAAGTCGACAGAACTACCTCTTTGGGTGATAGGGGCAAATTTGCTAGAATCTGTGTTGATTTAGACTTATCTAAACAGTTGAGGGGTGAATATACCCTAGAAGGGGAAGTATTTAAGGTTGAGTATGAAGGACCATATTTAAT
This sequence comes from Gastrolobium villosum, assembly GCA_032173675.1. Lineage (NCBI taxonomy): Eukaryota > Viridiplantae > Streptophyta > Magnoliopsida > Fabales > Fabaceae > Gastrolobium > Gastrolobium villosum. The sequence continues at coordinate 22,067 of JAVKPL010011060.1, read as the reverse complement.
TTGCCTTAATTGTGGTAAATACGGTCACAATATAGACAAATGCTTTGAGCTCAAGAAGCCGATGGAGAGTAATGACAAGCAGGAGCCCGTGCAAGAAGCAACTAAACCTGCTTGTAATCAAGGAGTGGGCCCCTGGATGGTGGTCCAGAAAAAGAAGTTTTTTAAACAGCAACCGAATGCTAAGAGCGATGGACAAGAAGGTAGAACTTTTGGTGAGGACATCTCCAACAAAAAGACAATTAGCCACAGGAACAAATCCCCTGTGATAGTATTGGGGTCTTCTTCCCCGAATTTGCAGCCTTCTAATACTATCGCAAGTCAGGGACCAGGGGATCAAAAAGAGAATAAAATTGCTAACCCCTATCAACCTCCTCCTAGGGCAGTAGCTAAAATAAGTGGGTCGGGCTACAAGAAGTCTCATCCCAAAGGAAGTTATAAACCTAAGATTCAGAACAAGGGGAGTTCCTTTGTGTTTACTTCGAAGGCCAATCCAGCAGGCAATAGCTCTAGCCCAGTAGAGCTCCCTTCATCCAATTATCTGAACAACCAGATCTCTAAATCTCAGGAGCCCATTATTCAAGGTGTCCTGATTAATGGGCCCAGAAACGAGATCCCCATTATCAGAATTAATGGTAATTCTATTACTTCCTCAAAGTGTGTCTTAAATGCTATGGAGGGAGAGCATTCTAAAATGGATATTAGCAAGGGAAATAGCGAAGAACAAATGAATGGGGCTAAACCCCCTGACAAGGAAAATCTGAAAGGTTTGGTTGTTGAAAAAAACATTTGTGCTATGGCTTCAGACCAATTGATTGAGAGTGTTCAGGGATTCATTAATCCTAACTCTGAGATGATTATCCAATGAATTGCCTTGTCTGGAATTGCAGGGGTGCAGCTAAGAAATCTTTTAAAATGACCCTGCGTAATTTCACTAAGAAGTACAAGGTTGGTTTGGCAGCAATTTTAGAGCCCAGAATTAGTGGTATCTCGGCTGCTAGGAAAATAAAACAACTGGGATTCAAAAACTACTTGATGGAAGATGATGTGGGATTCATGGGTGGTATTTGGATCTGTTGGAATGATGATTCCTTTAACCTTTCTCTCATTGAAAAAAGTAATCAGTTCATTCATGTCCTCTGTACTTGTAGCAATGGGGCCAGCTTCCTCGTGACTGTTGTTTATGGCAGCCCTAGAGAGGAAGATAGAAAAGTTCTCTGGTCGGCCCTTAGAAGAATCAGTGAAACTATCTCTACCCCTTGGGCTCTTATGGGGGATTTCAATGAGATTTTGAGTGCTAAAGAGAAAAAAGGGGGTGTACCTGCCAACCTATCCAAATGTTCAAAGTTTATGGAAGTCCTTGATGACTGCAACATCATGGACCTTGGCTGTCATGGTGCTAAATTCACTTGGAGAGGATCTAAATGGTTACACCTGGACAGAGTTTTCAAGAGACTAGATAGGATTTGTGCTAATGCCTTATGGAGAACTGCCTTCCCTGAAGCTACTGTCAAAGCTTTGCCTAGGCTCAACTCAGATCACAACCCCTTGCTGCTCTCTCTTAGTCCCCAGGTTTCTAATTGGAGAGAGAGACCTTTCCGGTTTGTGGCTGCTTGGCAAGATCATGGTTCCTTCCCTTCCTTCCTCAAAGAGCATTGGAATCCCAATTTTGATGTTTCTTCCTCCTTATCTCGCTTGGTCAATCCGTTGAAGGTGTGGAATAAGCAGGTATTTGGGGATATCTTAACTAAGAAGGAGAGGTTGTTATTGAGTCTCCAAGAGTTGCAAGCTAGAATTCATTCTACTAATGATGATTCCCTCTCCCTTCTAGAGCTTAATTTACAACAAGACATCACTGTTGTGCTGGAGGCAGAGGAAAGTCTCTGGTTCCAAAAATCTAGAACCAAATGGATTGAGGATGGGGACAAAAACACAAGATTTTACCATATCACTACTATGATCAAGAGAGCTAGGAACAAGATTCTTGTCATAAAGAATGAAGCTGGTCACTGGATAAAAGAGGAAGAGAGCATAATAAGGCTATTTCTTACGTTTTATACGGGTCTTTTCACTGAAGATCACATAGCTAGACCTTGGCATAATACTATAACTAAATGGCCTAATCTCTCTCAACAAGAAATGCGCATGTTGGAAGCTCCTATTAACCCCCAAGAAATACATCAAGCTTTCTTTAAAATGGGTCCTTTGAAGGCTCCTGGGCCGGATGGTTATCCAGCATTATTCTTCCAGAAAAATTTGGATGTCATTGGTAAGCAAACTGTGGCTTCTGTTATCCATCTTTGGCTTAATCCTGGGAATATCAAAGACATTAACAAAACCCTTTTAGTCCTGATTCCTAAAGTTCAAAATCCTGAAAGGGTTGCCCAGTTTAGACCGATTGCTCTATGTTCTGTGTTATATAAAGGGATTAGCAAGATCATTGTGAACAGGCTGAAGCCATTCCTTAAGAAGTTGGTATCTCCCCACCAAGTCAGCTTTGTGCCTAACCGTAATATTCAAGATAATATCATCATTGTTCAGGAGATGATTCATACCATGAACAGGATGAGAGGGAAAAGAAGTTTTATGACTGTGAAAATTGATTTAGAAAAAGCTTATGACCGTATTTCTTGGGATCTCATTCAAAGAGTTCTTGAGGAAATCGGTATTCCTTCTAAGTTGATCTCCTTAATCATGGCCTGCATTACTTCCTCTGAATTTGAGCTTCTCTGGAATGGGGCTAAAGCTGGAGCCATTCTTCCTACTAGAGGTCTAAGACAAGGTGACCCCATTTCACCTTATATCTTTGTTTTATGTATGGAGAAACTCTCCCACCTTATTGCTGATGCAGTAGAAAATAAAAGTTGGATACCCTTGAAAGCTGGAAAGGGTGGACCAAGGATTTCTCACTTGCTTTTTGCAGATGATTTAACGTTGTTTGCGGAAGCTTCAGAAACCCAAATTACCAAAATCATGGAGATCCTGAATTTGTTTGGTGATGTTTCTGGACAAAAAGTAAACAAAGATAAGACCAGTATTTTCTTTTCAAGGAATATTGATGAGGGTCTATCCAGGAAAATAACAAGCCTCTGTGGCTTTGCTCCTACTAAAAACCTTGGGAGGTACCTGGGTTCGATGATGAAGCATGACAGAGCTAGCAAGAGCCTTTATAGTGAAGTCCTGGACAGAATTCACAAAAGGCTGAATGGGTGGTCTAAGCAGAATCTCTCTATGGCTGGTAGAGTTGTCCTAGCCAAATCAGTCATTTCCTCTATCCCTATGTTCCACATGCAAAATAACATCATTCCTCTGGGGATCTGTGATGAAATTGAAAAAATCCAAAGACAATTCATTTGGGGTGGTACTAAAGAAAAAAGGTCAGCCCATCTGGTTTCTTGGGAGAAATTATGCAAGCCTAAGTGCTTGGGGGGCCTTGGTATCATTAATTTAAGGAAGCAGAATGAAGCTTTCTTAATGAAAATGGCTTGGTCTATTATTCATGATCCTCACCAGCTCTGGTCTCGGGTTCTCCTTGCTAAATATGGGAGGAAGGTGGAATTGCATGGTAATTGCATCAGTAAGGCTTATGATTCAAGACTTTGGAAGAATCTCTCTAAAATTTGGCCTGTACTTCTGGACAACTTGAAGTGGAACATTGGTGATGGTAAAAACACAAATTTTTGGCTAGATGATTGGCTTGGAGATATTCCTAAGTTGCTAAATGTTGCAGTCATGGAACCCCATCCTCTGCTCATTGCTGATACTGTGGCTGACTGTATTGACAAAAACTCCAACAATTGGAACTTCACCTTTCTTCATCAGTTCTTTGAACAACATGTGGTTAATTTGATAGCAGCCATTCCCCCTCCCACTACTTCAGCTGGGTGTGATGTGCTTGCTTGGAAGGATCTGAACCCATCGATCTCTTTGGTTAAAAAGGCTTATACAAGCCTGATGAAATTTGATGCTTTATCTCCAAACTTTCACTGGGAGATTATTTGGAAATGGAAAGGTCCTGAAAAATACAAATTTCTGATCTGGAAGCTTGCTCATGGAAGGATTCTGACCAACCAATTAGTTTCCAAGTGGGGAAATACTTCTGACAGGTGCAAACTCTGCCCTGATAAGGTAGAAACCATTCTCCATGTCTTTAGAGATTGCCCCCGTGCCTCTAAATTCTGGAATTGCTCTTTGTTCACTACTCAGCCTCCTTTGTTCTTTACTGAACAGATTTTGCACATCTGGCTTGATAATTGCTTATTATTTTCTGATGTGAGACAGCCTAATTGGAGAGATTATTTCTTTATATCTTGTTGGTATATTTGGCTGTGGAGAAATAAAGATTGCCATGAACAAGATTTCAAGAGGCCTGATAATGTGACTGGTGAGATTCAAAGAAATTGGGTGGTTTTATCTAATGCTAAACAGGTGCTCAGCCCAACCTCCAGATCCTTTAGCATCAGGACTCCCACTCATTGGATTCAGCCAGAGATGAATTGGCTTAAATTAAATGTTGATGGAGCCGTTTCTTCTAAGAGAGCAGCTTGTGGAGGTCTCTTGAGAAACAAGGATGGTGTTTGGGTTGGTGGCTTTCAATCTTTCCTTGGTTCTTGCTCTCCTCTTCATGCTGAGCTGTGGGCTATTCTCCATGGTCTCGATCTAGCTTGGCAGCTAGGTACTCCTAAAGTGATTGTTGAGAGTGACTCCTCTCAAGCAATCAACTTGCTTTCCTCTAATGGGAAAGATGCTCGACAACTGCCCCTGGTAGTTAGGATTCGAGCTTTTATGGAAAGAAATTGGATGACTGCTCTTTCTTTCACAAACAGAGAAGCTAATAGCTGTGCTGATTGGCTAGCAAAGGATGCTCTTTCCAAGCACCTTGGTGTCTACCTTCTTTTGAATCAACCGTCTGAGTTGCAAAATCTGTTGGAGAAAGATGTCCAGACCCCTGCTGACCAACCATCTGTGTGGAATCCTGACTAAGACCTTTGTGTTGCTTCTTTGTGTTTTTCTTTTCTGCTTTTTGTTTTATTCTTTTTTGGTTCTGTTTCTATTTTGCTTTTTGTTGGGGCTTTGCCCCTTTTCTGTACCAAAAAAAAAAAACATATCCCTTGATAATAATAGCAACTGTGTTTACAAGTACACGAACTTAAAATTATTAATTAAATTAAAACAACTCTTTACAAATTAACCCACTTATTTGATGGTTTTACAAATATATATATTTTAAAAGAAATCATTTTCCATGTGTAAAGAATTAATTCAACCCAAAAGTTTAAACAGTTGGGTAATACTATATTAATGATTTTATATATTTCAACACGCTCTCTCACACGAGAGTCCACTGGGCTTGAAACTGGGGGGCGGTGAGGATCGAACCCGACACACCGAGGCTCTGATACCATGTAAAGAACCAATTCAACCCAAAAGTTTAAACTGTTGGGTGATACTACATTAATGGTTTTATATATCTCAACATCATGTAATAGGAGATAACTTTCTCATTTGTTAGACATCTAAATTTATATTTAGGATAAGATATTATTACTACTATATAAAGTTACTACCAATGTCACTACCTTATCTTAATCGTTGATTTTCGCCAATCAACGATTATTATTTGCTGTAAATTAATAATTAATTATTGAGTTTGATTTGTGAAAATGATAATCGTTGATTGATGGAAATCAACGGTTAAGATATGAGTAATTGATTTTTTAAAGGATAAAAAAGTATATTATTTTACTCAAAACCATTGTATTTTATTTAATATTTAAATTAAGAAATTATCAATAACCTCTCATTCTCTCCCATTAGGGTTTTTATTGTCTAACTATTTTCTTACCATAAAACACAATAATTTTGACTAAAATGATACAATTCTATGTCATTTAAAAGAATAAACAATTTCTCACACAATAGTTTTGACTAAAATAATACAATTTTATATCATTTAAAAAGATAAACACTTTTATGTATCAAATGAGATAAAATTATCTTCTGCAACCCCAAAACAATGTTATTTTGGGGTTAAAGAATACAAATAAAAGGTATTATAGTAAAATTCATAATACAAAGGAGAATACAAAATTTTCAAAATATACTTCATTTTTAATCATAAATTCCAAAACGACGTCGCTTAAGAATTTTATCTTCTGTCAGGGAAGAAACGTTTCTCTCTCTTACACACACACACACATATATATATATATATGTATATATATATGATTTTTCTTTATTCTTAAGGGACCAAATGTATAATTTACAATTTCTCATGCTTTTACTTGTTGACCAAGCTATTGATACTTGTTTGCTGCTATTTTGTATTTTGGATAATTTTTTAAAAATCTTAGATGATATATATATATATATATATATATATATATATATATATATATATATATATATATATGGCAAGATATTCTTACACCGGTGTAAGGGTTAGAAGTCTTACATTCAAACTTGACCATTGATCCACTTATATCTAATGGCTCACATTACTAAGAAATTTGAGCCCTTAGATATAAGTGGGACTAACGGATAAGATTAAGAGTGTAACTTACACTGGTGTAAAATGATCCTAACCCTATATATATATATATATATATATATGACTATATTAATCTTATGCAATAGAAGAAAAGTCCTCTTATATTATAGACACAACCATGTGTGTGACTCAGCTACTTATATAAAAAAAACACAAAAATTGATGTATGTGTAGGAGGAAAAAATACTCTCCAATAACATTATAGTATATTTTCCTATACATATATATGGATAATAGTTTTCTCTTGTTACAGAAGAAAACTATTACCTCCAACAGACACAATTATACAGATGGAATCCACTTGCAGGGGAAAGAGAGAAAAATAAGGCCGGATCCACCTTAGGTTTGTGATTGCAAGAGATGACTTACATGATAAATCTAATATATATATATATATTTCTTATGTTGTAGGAAAGAAATTATCTTATGTTGTAGAAATAAAAGTATAAGTGGGACTAACAGGTAAAAGGAGAGAGAAAAGAGAGTGGTGGAACCTAACCCCTTTTGTGATAGGAGATATATTATCTCATGTTGTAGATACAATCATATAGTGGGCCCCATTATTTATTAAATAAAGAAAAAGAAAAAAAGAGAAGCACATAAATCTATGGGTGTGTAGGAAGTGATATTATCTCATACAACATGAGAGTAATATAACCCTATATATATAGTATATCTGAGGTAGGATGATGTTAGATCAAAAAAAGATCAATGATTTCACATGCTTACAAATCAGAGTCGTTGATATTTTTTGATCTAACGGCTATCGGATAAAGTGTCAAATTTGAAATTTGACACTGGTGTCAAAGAATCCTAGCTATATATATATATATCCCTCTTTTTGCCGCCATTGCATATGGACTTTTTGCATCAGACACAGAAAAAGTGGGACCAACTTATATATATAATACTCTTTTTAAATTTTGACAAAAACGGTAAAAGTGTTTCTTTTATAATGTTTTTTTTTAAAAAAAACTTATTCAACTATCTTAAATTTTTTAAAAAGATAAAACACAAATTCATATTTAAGGTGCATCTAATTCCATTATTTGTAGAGTAAATACCCTTTTTAGTCTCTGGCAATATCCACGAAGTCCTTTTTAGTCCCTAGCAATAAAAAAGGGACAAATTGGTCCCTGAAATAACAAAAAAAAAGGGCCACGTTGATCCTTCTGTCAACTCCCACCTAAAGGCTCAACTAACGGTGCCCATTTGGCACGTTAGTTGGCTGACGCGGCTTGGATGTGGTACAGCGTGGAAGAAGAGACGACGACGTTTTGTGCCAAATGGGTTGGAGCTTTCCAAATTAGCCAACGACGTCGTTTAGAATGTTCATCAACTACACTGGAAATTACCGTTGTTAGACATCCATATTTCACTTAAGTTTTTCAACTTGCGAGGAACCCCATTGTTTACCTCTGAAGCTTCATTGAACGGTGAGAATTGTCAAAGACGGTGGTTTCTGGTAAGGCAATCGAGCGTGGACAGTGAACGATTTGGAACGACTGGTTCTTTGGTGGTTAAGGAAAGTTCGCTTGTGGGTGTTTCCTTACATGCACTAAGGTACGTGTTGTCAGAAATCCTTCCATATATGTGGTCCCCCTCACTACTCGTTGTGTATTTTATGTTGGATATGGTCCCCCGTGTGTGGTCCCTGGTTTGTGTTTTTGGTTAGGGTTTACAAAAGACAAACCATTTTATGTCTGTGGTCCCGGTGTCAGTAGTTTTTTGGCAATTTTTAGTGCTTTGTGGACCGCGATGTCAGTCCTTGTATTGCATGCATATTTTGTAAAGGTGACATATTTTTTCCAGTGACTTCCCTGTATGTTTCTCCCTGAGTGTTGAGTTATATATGCAAATTCATATTGTTGTTCAAACTTATTGATTGTTAACGTTGTGAAGTAAATGCCATGTGGTCTGTTTTTTTTTACAGATGAATGAATATATAGAGATAAGGTATCATCATGGGGGAGTGTTAGTCAGAGATGATGAAAGGGTCCTAACCTATGCAAATGGCAAAGTAGTTGATTTACTTGAGATGGATGCTGACTTTGTGAACCTGCGTGTCCTTGATACTCTGTTCAAGGGTTATGGATATGAGAGTTGTAAGCAGATATTGTGGCTCATGCCAAATGCAATGGATTTAGACATAGGTTTAAGGCCTCTGAGTACGGACTCTGATATTGTGGAGATGGTTAAGGCTGCATTAAGTAATGGGAACTTCATAGAAATATATTTTGAAGATTGCATTGCAATCCCTGATATTATTGCACTTGCACCTGTGGAAGAGAGTGATGGGTTCGAATGTGAGAGTGGTGAGGATGAGGAGAATCATGGTGAGTCATTTGGAAGTGGGTCTGATCACATTTCCTCATGTGATGAAGATGATAGTGGAAATGGTGATGGGTTTTCTACTGACTCATATGATAATGTGGAGGATGAGCCATATAAGCCTCCTCCACCAGGGTATGAAGAACAAACAGAGAGTGAAGAGGAGTTAAAGTGTATAATTGGTAAGGCTACTGGAAAAAAAAGGTGTAACAAGAAAAAAAAAAGGTTGTTGAGGAGCAGGCAGGGGAAAATACAATGGAAGAGGAGGAGAAGCAAATGTCTCTCGAGGAGGATGGGTATGGGTATAACTCTGAAGAGTTGAACACTCCTCCTTCAAGTGATGCCGAGGAGGCTGAAAGGGTTGTCAATCCAAAGTTTAATGTGGATGAGGTATTTGGCCATGTACACTTAGAGCTTGGGATGGAGTTTGTGAGTTTGCAACATTTTAAAAATGTTGTCAAAGACTACAATATTAGTCTAGGAAGACAATTCAAGTGGGTGAAGAATGATAAAGTCAGAGCACGAGCCAAGTGCATTAATGAAGAATGTGATTGGATGATTTTTTTGTGCTTGGAACAACAAACTGGCTGCTTTCCAAGTAAAAACTTTTAATGACTCTCACTCTTGCTGCAGACTTTTCAGAAATAAGAGGGCAAGTAAGGATTGAGTTGCAAATAAGTTAGAAAAAAGGTTAACGACACAGCCGAACATGATAAGGGCTGAAGCATATGAACATATAAAAGAGGAGTATAAGGTCCATGTCCATTTGAAGAAAGTGACCAAGGCACTTCATAAAGCCAAGGCCAGAATTGAAGGGTGTGAAAAAGAGCAATATGCAAAATTGAGAGACTATATAGGAGAGCTTTTGAGAAGCAATCCAGGCTCTACTTGTCAAATGCAAGTCATACCACAACCTGATCCACAAGCCCCACCCATATTTTCTAAGTTGTACATTTGTCTTGATGCTTGAAAGAGAGGGTTCAGAGCTGGCTGCAGGCCATTAATTGGTTTGGATGGATGTTTTTTAAAAGAATATTATGGAGGACAGTTGTTAAGTGCAGTTGGGGAGGATGCGAACAAGAGCTTCTATGTCATCGCATATGCGGTGGTGGATAGTGAAACAAAAGAGAAATGTAAGTGGTTTTTAACCCTGTTACAAGAAGACATTGGCAACCATTCAATATATGGGTGGAATTTTATTTCAGATCAACAGAAGGTTTGTATTGCTTATTCAATTGATCTTACTTAATTTTTTTCTCTGTTTTTTTGACAATGTTCCTTATATTAGCCACGGTTTTTTTGGTTCTATAGTGTCTGTGTGCAGGGGTTGATTCCAGCACTGCTAGAGGTCATGCCTGGTGCACATCATCGTTTTTGTGTGCAACATGTCTGGAAGAACTTTATAAAACAGTGGAAAGACAAGGCAATCAGAGACATTGTCTGGGAGTGTTCAAGATGCAACACTGTCCCCCAGTTCCAGAAGTCAATGGCACGTTTGAAAGGGATGAATGAGGCAGCATGGAAGTACTTGGACAACATTGATCCTTCAAGTTGGGTAAAGGCTTATTTCAGCCACTGGCCCAAATGTGATAATATAACAAACAACATGGCAGAGATATGGAATGCCAAGATTATTGGGTATAGATCCAAACCAAATAATAACTCTCTTAAAGGGATTAAGGTGCTACATTATGAGGAGGATGACAGAACATCAAAGGGTTTTAGGAACTATCAGGGGTAAAACAGCTCCTGCTCAACAAAAGAAACTAGATCAAATAAAGGTTCTGAGCAATTCATGGACATCAACTTGGACAGGGAGTCTGCAACAATATATGTATGAAGTCAGTGGGAGGGGTGAGAGAGTTAGAGTTAATTTAACAACACATACTTGTGCATGCAATGCATGGCAGTTGACTGACTGCCAAGTGAGCATGCAATAGCAGCCATTTGTCACAAAAATAAACCTCCTGAGCATTATGTCCATCAATGGCTTACAGTGGATGCTTTGCATGCCACTTATGCACACACCTTGAACTCAGTAAATTCAGACAAGTATTGGCCTTCATCTGATGAGCTCAAACCTCTTCATCCAAAACTGAAAAGGCCAATTGGACATCCCAAGAAATACAGGAGGAAGGACCCAAGTGAAGAGCAATGGAGCAGTACAAAGAAAGTGAAAAAGACCTATGCAGCCAAGTGTCCTAAATGTGGTCAGACTGGACACTATGCAAAGACATGTAAGGGACCACCAACTTCCAACAAAGGTAAGAGACAAGCAAGACCAGAATTTGCAATGAATGTAAGGATTGGATCTAGCTGAGTAGATGAAATCTTATTAAGTCAAGGAGGCCCTGCAACAGTTGGTAGTTCTCAGCTACATGAAGGCAACTTGAGATGAAGCAGCCCACCTCCATCAAATCCACAACAGGCAAATGAACAGTTGAGTGAGGAAACAATGAATGCAGCAACCAGTGGCACATGAAGTAGATTATTGGCCTTTATGAGAACACCTGGTTTCAGGCTACCAAGGCCTGCCTCAAGAAAATGACTTGCTGCTGTGTATGACTTGGGAGTAGTGCATGAGCCAACCGGAATGGGTTTATTATAATGTGACTGACTTTTTTTTGTAAATTCTGGCCATTATGTATTTGGAGGTCTTATATAGTCAATGTTTTTTTTTTTTTTTTTTGTAAATGCTGGCCATATTGTATTTAGAGGCCTTTCTTTTGATTCATGAAAGTTGGCTTTATTTTGTAATGCACTACTGGATAAAATTAACTTTAAATATAATGAAACTCAAATCATGTTCCAGCTATTATGTTTCACAAGGTAGATGAATGTTTAAGTTTACCATTTTTTATGTTTTTTAACTAAGATATGTAATCGTAGTTCTTGGACATCCATGTCTTCTGGTTTAACAAATTGTACCGCACTCCTGTATCTGATGTAATGCACTTCTGTTTTGTAAACTTGGACTGCATAGAAAAGCAATGAAGTCATGTGCCTATTTTTATCTGGTTAGGGACCAATAAGGGCCCTTTTTTTTTGTCATGGACTAAAAAGGTCCTCGTGCTTTTTGCCAGGGACCAAAATAGCCCTTGTGTTTTGCCATGATTAACAAATGTAATGTCCAACATGGAACTTCTGTTACAAAAATTTCTTGATTTAGGCATCTATATCTGTACATTGTGGTTTGAGATACAATGCAGCAAATTGACACATTCATTGCATGCCTAAGTATGCAATATACCATACTACAACAAAAATAACATTGACATGGCATTGGATACACAGATATATGATGCAATTAGATATAAAGGAATACATTGAAAGCTTCTTTATTAATCATCCAGAAATGTATGATGCAGACAGATTCGGACCAACACAGAATAGACCATATAATAAAAGCAACATCATTAATTTGGATAACAAGAGTACTGAGTACTCATTACACTTCATTGAAGGAAAAATACATTGGGGTCACTTGTTTTTACTGTTACCACACTAACAACAAAAATACACATGATGATCACACCTACACAAGCAGCACCTAAGACCCTAGCTAACCTACCAAAATTCCTAATTTGTTTGTCCATCCTATCTAACTCCTCCACCATCTTTAGGTATAGATCATTCATCTTTCTTTCCTGCTCATTAACCTTCATTTTTTGCTCACTAATCTTCACATCTTGCTCTCTCATCATCATATCCACATACTTCAACTTGAAATTAATTTCAGCAACATCCAACTCCATATTGTTAATTCTTGCATCTTCCAGCTCCATCCGTTCATTACAGACGTCATCTACCCATCTAAAAAAATTACAAAATGGCTTTTTCTTTTGCCTAAATAACAAATCACGATTAGCAAGTGTTTCAACTTAATAAAGGGGCAGACTACACATATATACCTTGAAATTAGGGCACCCAAGGAAAGTCCTGTTTTGGTTTCTCTCAATTTTGGAGGTATAGACAATACTTTGTCTCCCACATTTGCACCTACGATCGGCGGTCCGTGACAGTGTTCTTCCCCTGAAGTACTCCCACTTGATCCCCCATGCCATAAGAAAGACTCATATTCTCCTACGCCCCAGCAAATCTGGTAGATGTCTTCTACTGTTGTCGATTTTTTGTCATCAACGTACGGAGAATTTGGTCCATTTTTCTATTTAGGGTTCATTTCACCAATTTGGGGGATTTTTCTGTTTAGGGTTCGATTGAGCATTTTGGGGGATTTTCATTTTTAGGGTTCATTTGAGCAATTTTTTTGTTTATATGCATTTGGCACAAAACATCGTCGTCTCTTCTTCCATGCTGGACCACATCTAAGCTGCGTCAGCCAACTAACGTGCCAAATGGGCACCGTTAGTTGGGCCGTTAGGTGAGAGTTAACAGAAGGATCAATGTGGCCCCTTTTTTGTTATTTCAGAGACCAATTTGTCCCTTTTTTATTGTTAGGGACTAAAAAGGACTTCATGGATATTGCGAGGGACTAAAAATGGTATTTACTCTTATTTGTAAGTAGAATGGAGGACGTTACATTGAGACTACTGAACTCATACTTCATATTATGTGGGTTAGGTAACTCCGTATCAAACCAACCATGTAGAGATTAAGTTATATTCGAATTGAATTGTGCAAAGTTCTCTTATGATTCTGATCCATTGAACACCCCAAGATCAAAAACTAAAAATAAAATAATGGTGAACAAGAGTCAAGTGATTTATTTCCTTGAGAAATAGTTGTGATTAAAAACTGAAAGCATTTTAGTAACATCAAAGAATTCGTAGTTTCCTTTGGACTTTACATAACTAATAATTTTACTCATGTATCATTTTTTTTTAATTTTATGCTTTATACTTTTCTTTTACGTTAAATTTTTTGGAAATAAATATTTCTTTCCAAAATAAGGCATTAATATAATTTCAGCGACCATCGTCATATTGAGGGCGGCTTGTGTTAGATAGGTTTGGCGCAATATGAATTGGATCGATTCGAAGCAAAATATTCAATAAAATTTATTCGGTTTGATAATTTAATTATTCATTTGATTTAGATTTTTTTTTAAATTCGATGAAATCCAAAATAATTTATTCGGTTCGGATTAAATCTGTTTTCAATTTTTTGAAATGTCTAAAATTTCAGTTATTCAAATAAATACTATATCATAATAAAGTCATTTAAAGTTACGCAAAAAAAAAGTCATTTAAAGTTACAAATCACTGAAAAGCTCAATTTTTCAAACTAAAATAAGTCTTAAAACTTATAAAGAGTTAAAATAACTTAATAGACAATAAAAACCAAAATAGTATAATTTGCTATCAATAACATTCAAGATTCCAAATCTACAAAATAATAATATTTCAAGTTACCATCTTTCAAAAATAATAAATACATAATATATTGAATTAGTTTTCACCAACTAAACCGAAAACCGATCCAATCCAATTAAAATATGCAAAAAAAAATCGGTTTTTGATTTTTTGATTTTCATTTAATTCAATTATCGATTTTTGGGTTCGGTCACTACAGTTTGAATTAGTTTGGATCAATTGATTAACACCCTAGTGTTAGACATCTTTTTTTAAAAAAAATATTCAACCAATTTTCGCTTTGCAACTAGTCCGATTCGAGGTAGGCCTAGGATTAAGGATTTAAACCTCTTCCAAATATGGTGCTGGGGAGAATCAAATACATACTCTCATCCGCACCTACTCAGTTCCCCCTGTGCCAACTGACCTATCACCATTTGGTTTGGATCAATTGATTAACACTTCTGGTGTTAACATCTATTTAGATTGATATGAATTAGAATTAGTATTAATTATATATATCAGATAGGATATTCATACTACTAATTTTTTTACTACCACTCTAATCACCATTAGATTCAAAAGTTATTTTTTTTCTCTCTTCATTCAACTTGTCCTCTAATGATCCAATGATGATTAGAGCAATAGTGGAGTGATAGTAAAAAGAATTAGTAATATACTAATATGAATATCCTTACTCTCTCTCTCTCTATATATATATATATATATATATATATATATATATATATATATATATGTATATATTGCATAAAGAATACATTGGTCCAGGCTAATTCATAATCCCATAGTTATAACCAATTGGATCATAAGGTTGGGAAAATTTGGTAACTTTGTTTGAGTTTCCGTATTCTGATGAAGTAATTACTTTCAGGATCTGGATGGTTGAGTGAGTTATAAACTCAAAGTTTTTTGGACTTCTGTAATGTTTGATTGAAATAGAGTTTGAATGAAGTAAAACAAACTCATAGAAATTTTGGGATTTATTTGAAAAAAGGAGTTTGAAATGGAATTGATTGCCTTTGAAGTCTTTAGGAAAAATCTTCGCAGGTACTTTGGTTGGCTTATTATCCCAATAGACTGGTTCCATTTGAATAACTTCTAGGAACTTATTTTTTGGGATATATAGTGTTTGGGCTTTTGATTTTTGGGTAAAGACTGGTTTGGGTTAAATTTCTAGGGCCTTGTTTGGAAGGTTAGAAATATGTCTGTTTTTTAAGTTATCAATCATAACAGAAAGTTTCTCTCCCTCTCTCTCCCTATATATATATATATATATATATATATATAATAAGGAAAAAGATCTGTTTACAAATTAAACTAAGTATGACAGGTCATACACTTTTGATTGAAGTATAATTGATCATACTTAGTGTAATTTGTAAACAACAAGTTTGTAAATATAACTTTCTCCATATAATAAGATTAAAAATAGTGTAGAAATAATCAGGGGCGGAGATAGGGGAGGCTAGGGTGAGCGGCCGCCCTCGAAAAAAATGAAAAAAAAAAAATTAATGCAGTTGAAGGCGAAACATAGTACTGTTGTTACCGTTAAATGTGCTTCTTTTGGAAGTTCTGGTTTGGGATACAAGTTGAAATCTACCTCTACTTCACCTAATGTGTATGTGTTATGTGTAACATTTTCTACATTTTCTTTTTTATTTTCATATGCTATATTTTGGTTAATAAAAGTTTTCGCCTTTTTACCTCCTTTTTGTTCTCTTTTCATTTGCATGATTGTGTTTCTCTTTATGTAGTGGTTTCATAGAGAGAAAATGACTTTGCTCTAACTTAAAAGATTCACTTTTTGGGGCAACTTGGTTGCAGTCTTTTGTTTTATTTTTTTAAAAAAATGTAGTTAAAGGCACTCATTTTTTTTTAATTATTTTTTTAAACTATTTTTTATGTCTGTTGGACCAGACTAATAGTATATTTTTCAATCTTTCAAATTGTTATGGGCCAGACTGAGGCCCACTACGCACCTCGGCCCAACACCTACATTGCACCTCGGCCAGCCACCAAACCCTAGAGCCGGGCTATATAAGGCAGGTAAGGCAGAGCAGTAAGGTACACATTTTCTAATCCTAAACACTATAGATCACACACACACCTCGAAGGCATACGCCTAGGTCAGTGTCAGTGATCCCTGTTCCTCCCAGATACCTAATCTATAGGCATCTAGAGAGAAACACTCGTATCCGAGATTAATCATCCAACCTACGTTGGACACATCTGCCAACAGGCAGAACATTGGCGCCGTCTGTGGGGAATCGAACATCGACCCACGCATTATCCGAAAGAGTAATGGTGAGAGCCACAAGGAGCGGTTTCCGTCCCCCTCTGACATCCAATCAGGAGGAGGAACGGGAAGCAGCACTCCAGCCTACAGATCCCGATCCAGATGCCGTGCACGTTAGTGAGGTGCACTCCGATTCCGAATCCGCTCCTGCCTGTAACCCTGATGCGCCATATATGCAGGGGTTGCAGCCCATCGAGGAACCTGGCCGACAAGGCCCGAATCTGGCCATGGATGCACTCCTGCGCCGGATGGAGGAGTGGGAGCGCCGAAGCGAGCTGCAGAGACAGGCGGATGCAAGGCAGATCCACGAACTAGAGGCCCGGATCCGGCAGATGACTAGTCCGGATCCGGTCAGAGCTGTTGATCGCGTAGTCACAGATCTACGCCGTTCAAACCCTCGCATGGAAGATCAACAACCAGTGGAAATTGGCCCTACCGGAATCCCTATGAACCCGAGTTCAACAATGGGGGTACCAAGATCCGGCCTTCAAAGACCACGGCAAGGGGAGCAAGCAGATCTGGGTCTTAATCAGATGACCCGGATGCCTAGGCGTTCAAATACGCAAGGGGAGCAAACAGATCAAATACGCAAGTGGAGCAAGCAGATCTGGGCCTCGACCAGACGACCCGAATGCCTAGACACTTAAATACACAAGATAGGCAAGAAAGTGGCGACGCGGCCACGATGCATCGACCCCTGCAACGTAGCCCGGATAACGTTGCCGGAATATACAGGAGGAAATACAACAGGGGGTTGTACAATGACAGTCCTTTCTCAAATGAAATCGTGGAGGCTCCTTATCCAGACAACTTAAACTTATCAGAATTAATCAAGTATGATGGCACCCAAGATCCGCAAGTGCATCTAGATGCATTTGATACGGCTATGTATATCAAGGGCATCGAAGAACCTCTGATTACTAGGCTCTTTGCAACAACGTTAACAGGGGCGGCACAAACCTGGTTTTCATCATTACCGGCAGGATCCATCCGATCTTTCGAAGAATTCGGAGGGCGATTCTTGTTGAATTTTGCCACCAGCAAGAAACAACCAAAATCAGAATTTGCCTTGGGCAAAATCAAACAGCAATCCGGAGAAACACTACAAAGGTACCTTGATCGATTCAAACTTGCTGCCCTACAGGTGCCTGGGTTATCAGAAAATGTTCATTTACATCTAGTGATTGCCGGCCTACATGGAAGCTCTAGACTGGCAAAATCGATCTATAAGGACCCACCCAGGACCCTGGTGGAATTCAACACGCGTTCTAAGAAATATTTAGAACTCGAGCAAATGGAGCTGGAAAATGTTGACCAGAAGCATCATCCGGGTCAATCCGATAGGCCGGGGCCAAGAAAGCCAGGAGATTCGCGGGGGAAAAAGCCAGACGAACGTTTCCCAACTCGAGGGCGGTATGAGAAATATGCTCCATTGAATGCTCCTCGGTCGCAGATTTGGCGTGAGGTGGCTTCTACCGAAATGAAGACTGTGGAAAAACCTCGGCCATTGCAGCATCCAGCCGGCCTAGACCAATCACGATACTGTGCATTCCATGACGGCCCAGGGCACTCTACAGATGAATGCTGGGACCTCCGGGATGCCATTGAGAAATATATCCGGGAAGGAAAGTTACGTCAATATCTCATCCGCACTCAGGGATGGAGAAATCGAAAGAGGAGAGGAGGCAAGTCTGTCAATCAATCTAATGAGAATAAAAAATTTAAAGAGGACAACCGCAGCAATAAGCAAGCCCGTGATGATGACGAATTCCAGGAGCCGGAATTCGAATGCAATGTTATCAGTGGCGCGTTTGGTGGAGGTGGCGATACTATGAACGCCCGGCGAAAGTACCTCAGGGAGGTGCTCTCCATCAGAGAACGTCCTAGATTCAAGGAAGAAGAGCCAGAACCACCGTTGCTGTATTTCACAAGAAAAGAGTTGGACGACGTGATACCAGGCCACGTAGACGGGTTGGTTATCACTGGGACGTTGGTGAACTGCAAGGTCAAAAAAATCTTCTTAGATAATGGAAGTTGCGCTGACGTCATCCTATGGCAGGCCTTTAAAAAAATGAATCTTGACGAAGAAGATCTTCGGCCCTGTAACACAGCCTTAATTGCTTTTAATGGGCAAGACACCATACCCAAAGGGTACATTGATTTGCGGTTGACGTTAGGCACAAAGGAGGCATACAGATCTGAAAGGGTGCGGTTCATCGTGGCCGACTTCCCTTCGGAGTACAACATGATCCTGGGGAGGCCGACAATCCATGATTGGGACATGTTGGTGTCTACCAAGCACCAAAAGCTCAAAATGATCTCTAAACAGGGTACGGTGCTCACTATAGCTGGAGACCAGAAGGAGTCTAGAGACTGTTATTTCAGATCTGTTCGAATGGTGACGAGGGATCCCAACACTTCTACGGGAATTAGCCAGCCTGGTAACAAACCTCCTCCACACAGGTCGGTTAACATGGTCGACTTCGACATGCGAGATGAGGAGCAGATGCCGCGACCGGAGCCAGAGGGCGAGTTAGAAACTATAAATATTGGAGAACCGGGGCAGGTCACCAAGATAGGCAAGGATCTAGCCACAGTCGACAAGCAGAGCCTGATTGCATGTCTTGACCGAAATCGCGATGTTTTCGCATGGAGGTCATCTGACATTCCCGGGGTGGATCCGAGCTTTTGCTGCCACAAGCTTTCTGTATATCCGGGGTCAAAACCGGTAGCCCAAAAGAAGCGCAATCTCAGCTCGGAGCGACGTCAGGTGTTGGAAGACCATGTCAAAGAACTGCTAGAAGCGGGGTTCATTAGAGAAATACAATATACGACTTGGTTGTCCAACGTGGTGATGGTAAAGAAACCAAGCGGGAAATGGCGAGTATGCACCGACTACACAGACCTAAATAAGGTATGTCCTAAGGATGCATACCCGATGCCAAACATTGATCAACTGGTCGACAGCTCATCTGGTTTCCGGATGCTATCCTTTATGGACGCATACTCCGGCTACAACCAAATCCCATTACATCCTGATGACCATGAAAAAACTGCATTACATCCTGATGACCATGAAAAAACTGCATTCATTGCTGAGAAAGCCAATTACTGCTATAACGTCATGCCATTCGGACTGAAAAATTCTGGAGCCACGTACCAGAGGATGATGAACCAGGTCTTCTCGGATCAGTTGGGTAAAAACGTGGAGGTATACATTGACGATATGATTGTCAAATCAGCCGGAATGGAAGCACATATCCAGGACTTGGAACAAACATTTGGCAAGTTACGACAACACCGCATCCGCTTGAATCCGGCAAAATGTGCTTTTGGCGTTTTTGCAGGAAAATTTCTTGGCTTCATGTTGACACACCGGGGCATAGAAGCCAACCCAGATAAATGTGGAGCCATATTGCAAATGACGGCCCCAAAAAGTAAGAAAGAAATACAGCAACTGACGGGAAGGCTGGCATCCCTCACCCGTTTCTTACCTCGGTCGGCGGAGACAGCCCTTCCTTTCTTTAAACTGCTACGAAAGGAGGTGCAGTACGGATGGAGTACAGATTGCGAAGTTGCATTCCAGGAGATTAAGAGGAGATTATCTTCTCCACCCATTCTGGCCAAACCCAAAGAACAAGAAACTTTAATCCTTTACTTGTCCGTTGGGGAGTTGGCGGTCAGCTCGGTCCTGGTGCGAGAAGACGATGAAGGCCAACAACCCATCTACTTTGTAAGCCGACTCCTACAAGGAGCCGAATTGCGATACCAACGGTTAGAAAAGATAGCTTTTGCACTCCTCACCTCAGCCCGCCGACTTCGACCGTACTTCCAGGCTCACAAAATCCTGGTTCGATCCGACTTCCCAATCCGACAAATACTCCACAAGCCGGACTTGGCGGGCAGAATGATGAGCTGGGCGATAGAACTATCAGCATTTGACATCACATTTGAGAACCGAAAGGCAATCAAATCGCAAGCCTTGGCCGACTTTGTCCGGGAATTAACCTCGGCACCACAGATCTCTCCTGATGACTTGGATAAATGGACCATATATGTGGATGGATCCTCTAATTCCAAAGGAAGTGGAGCCGGGGTCATTATAGAGAATCCGGACGGAGTAGCGGTGGAGTATTCCATGAAAATGGACTTTGAGACCTCAAACAATCAGGCGGAGTATGAAGCCTTTATAGCCGGCTTGCTCCAGGCTAAAGAGCTTGGAGCCCGGAAGATCAGAATCTGCAGCGATTCCCAGTTGGTTACTTCGCAGGTTGAGGGCAATTATCAGACAAAGGGACCCTTGTTGATGAAATATTTGGAGCATGTCAAGCAGGTAATGGCGCACTTTGAGGAGGTGGAAATCAGCCACATCCCAAGGAACGCAAATAGCAGGGCGGACATATTATCCAAGCTCGCCAGTACGAAAGGATGGGGCAATTATAGAACCGTCATAGAGCAGAATATTCCCGAGCCGACCTGCATGATGCACATCTCGCAGGTAGACGATTGGCGTAGCAACATAATTGCATACCTTGATGGGGGCACAGTGCCCGAAGAAAAAGCTGTGGCCAGAAAACTCATCCGGGATGCCGCATCATATACCTTGTTTGAGGGGCAGTTGTATAAAAAAGGGATCTCAACTCCCCTACTCAAATGTGTCAACTCAGATAGAGCACAATATGTGCTGTCTGAAATACATGAAGGGGTTAACGGCCAGCATGTCGGTGGGAAAGCCTTGGCTCGGAAGGCGCTTCGTGCCGGATACTTTTGGCCATCCATGGCAAAGGATGCAAAGGATCACGTACAACGATGTAACGAATGCCAGAGACACGGTAAAAACCTCTTGGCCCCACCTGAGGAGCTGAACTTTATTACGGCTCCATGGCCGTTCTACAAGTGGGGAATGGACATTCTGGGGCCGTTTACGGCAGCAGAGGGTCAGCTTAAATGGCTGATAGTAGCCATTGATTACTTCACCAAGTGGATCGAGGCAGAGCCAATTGCTTCCATCACCGGCACAGATTTGCCTCGGTGGAACACCCTCAGACTAATGGGCAGGCTGAAGCAGCTAATAAGGTTATAGTTGAAGGCTTACGCCGACGTATGGAGCAATCCGCTAAAGGTAAGTGGGTAGAATAGCTCTACTACGTGCTTTGGGGGTACAGACCACGGTTCAAACCTCGGTGGGTGAATCTCCCTTCAAACTCACATATGGATGTGAGGCTATGATCCCAGTGGAGTTAGGGGAACCATCTTGGAGAAGAGTTCAAACTCTTACACAAACAGAGAAGGATAATAATGACAAGGTAGCGGATCTTGACCTAATAGAAGAAATCCGAACTATGGCGCATTGCAGAAATTACGCGGCCAAACAACTGGTGGCTAACCGGTTCAATAAAAAGGTGCGACCTCGGTCGATTTGAAGTTGAGGATTTAGTCCTGCGAAGGGCGGATATAGGGGGGCGAAACGCGTCACAAGGAAAATTAGCCCCTAGATGGAAGGTCCGTTCAGAGTCAAAAGCAAATTGTCCAAAGGAGCTTACGTGCTAGAAACTTTGAA